>SDVV010003006.1:0-21992 GCA_016164225.1 Gammarus roeselii | reverse complement strand
CAACCTACCGTAAAAAGCTTATCGCTTTCGGTAAACATACCGGACTTTACGAAGCTGTCTAAACCTAAAACACCTGTGCGAATGAGGTGGTCCCTCCACCTCACTACGCACTAAAACATCTACTCATTTTACGAAGATACGCACTAACTCTATACTCTCTCGTACGCGCTAATACGCGAATATGCCACAATTAAAATATGTACTGACTTCATCTTGACAAAGCTAATATTTTCACGCACGAGGTTGTGTGGACTTACCTAAACCAACGACGGTTGCGCCCTACGGGGGAGCCTATTATGACTCACGTTGAGGCTCTGGTGGAAATGAGGCCCAAATCAATCAATCAATCTACAGTGCCTGCATACAAGGCAAAGCTTTGTGCGCCATAGAGGGAACGTTCATGACCCAACCAGTGCCTAAACAGTGCTTGCAATTAGATCAGTCTTGGTGCGTCGTGGAGGGAACGTTCATGACTCAACCAGTGCCTAAACAGTGCTTGCAATTAGATCAGTCTTAGTGCGTCGTGGAGGGAATGTTAATGACCCAACCAGCGCCTTCAGAGTGCCTGCAATTAACGTATGGCCTAGTACTTCGTTTAGGGAAAGCTCAAGATCCTACACGCTTCTCCTCAGGGCCTGAAGTTCGAGCAGTCCTGGCGTGTCATTGAGGGAACGTTCATGGCCCTACCGAGACCTTCCCATTGCCTGCAGTTAAGGCGAGGCCTGGTGAGGAAGTAAACGTTCATGACCTTACCTAGGCCTTCACAGGGCCTGCTGTTAATGCGAGGTCGGTGTGCCATGGAGGGAACGTTCAGGACCCTGCCAGCGACTCCACAGTGCTTACAGTTAAGATGAGACGGAGTGCGCCATTATGAGAACGGTATTGGCTGTGCCAGCACCAGCTAACTGCCTGTTATTGAAGCAGGACCTGGTGCGCTACAACGAAAACGTTCATTTACAAGCCAGTGCCTCACCAAGGAGGGAACGTTCATGACCCTACCAGCACCGTCAATGGGCTGTAAGTTAGGGAGTGACGTGGTGCTGATGAAAGAAACTCTAGTGACCCTGGCAGCGCCTAATCAGCGCCTGCAGTTGAAGAGAGGACTTGTGCGCCATGGTGGGAACGTTCATGCCCTTCCGTGCGCCTATCCAATGCATGCAGGTTGGGCTTAGGCTGAAGAGTCAAGGAGATAATATCGTTTAAATCTAGCGTCCAGCAAACCTGTAGCAGAAGTACTCGGGAACGAATTCTACACGAAGGGGTAAACTGATCGGATCAATGATAAGAGTTATGACTAGTATTCATGTAATTGGTTTTGGGTGATCCAACACACAGAAGGCATGCAGTGAAAAAAAAATTGCTAACAACAGACCGACGAAGAATAACTCCCATTGACTATGACATTGAAAGTCATAGCCAATCGGAGTTCAGTTGGCTCCATTTGATGGCTCAATCAAACTACTAAACTTACCTTCAAATATTTCAGATAGAACCATGTACTCTATTTCTATAATCTTCAGGACAAAAGATTGCAATGAAGGTATGTTCAGAAAAGAATCAGGATTGGGGTCGTAGCAGGCGTCGTAGCCGGAGTTTGAATCGATCCTAAAATGGTGTTCGGAGTCTGACAAGTATTCACAAGTGTTAGAAGACAACCCAAGGTCCTCTTGTAAACAGATGATTGTGTGTGCTGATTCCACACTTCTGATATAAATTATACTAATTAGATACAAGTAGGGCTCATTTACAAACATCAATATATTTTGAGGGGAAGATTGTGAAGTAATTCCAAGAAAACGTATTGCACGTTCATAACAAATTTTCCACTCTACTCTAATTGAACAAGGAATATTATCCAACTGTTTGCTGTGATAATTTCATCAAAATCCGGCCCGTTACCTATTTTTATTCAGCGGCCGAATTTTCACAAAAACCGTTACCTGATCCTGTTAACTACTGAAAATATGTCCATCATGTTGTTCAAAACTGTAAGGACGAGCAGAGTTTACAGCTTTGCACACGGTAAACTCAAATGATACATTTACGCAGTTCCACACTGGGCCTACTTGTTTCACAAAAAAAAAACAGACTGTACAGTTGATTCAAAAGGCATCTCCTCGTACGTAAAGATGAATATAAACATAACAAGAATGCGTTCACTAAACTGACTGCAATATAGCTCATGAAAATTCTATTCGAAGTCTGATTGAACCTCCCAAGGTAATATCAAAAAAGGTTGGAAAATCATTGGTTACTTCCTATAGAACAAATATCCAGTGTGATTCGGATTCAATTACTATTGATGATGATATCGCAAATCCACAAACAATTTCAAATACCTTTAATAATTGCTTCAAAAATATACATAACACCAATAGTGAATCTATTATTAACCACAACAATCCTTTTAAACAATATTTAGGGAATGGAAACTTCGAACGGCTCTTCTTTACGTCTCGGACCATAACGAATTAAAACCAATCATAAATGGTGTAAAGAATTGTAGTCACACTGGCTGGGCCACCATCTCAAGCGAGGCAATTGAAGCAGTCTCTGGGATTAGTATAGCTCCGTTGACCCAACTCATGAATAAAGCACTTTGCTGGGAGTAGTTTCCGAACACCTAAAATCTAGAAATTCGTCCTATTTATAGGAAATAAAAGCAGTACTAACGTAAAGACTGTCAGATATTTATGTAAATTAGATACTCACTTTGTATCGAATAACCTACGGGCCAAAATTAATAAGGCTTATCGCTTTTCGGAATACATAACATGCTTTGTTAAAAGTCACACGAGATATTATTGGAGGGAATTGATGGTGGGGATATCAATGTTACAAGTTCTACGGACCTTAGCACAGCTTCTGATTGTGTGAACCATTCCTAACACAGAGGTCGAATTTAATGGTAAAACAAATGTAAATGTTGCAGAAACAAAATCTCTCGGTGCGAAAATAGACAAGGACAAAGTACTTTGTACTACAGACTTATCCATCCCTCTTTTACTTCTGTATAAATGGGTGTGCTTCTAAAAACAAAACTAATCTAAGACCTATCATCGTGTCTTACGTGTGGACAACCTGTTGACCTCGCTGAACATCAATCGTAAAGCTATTAAGCCTTCATTCTCCTACCGAATTCTTCAAATTACTACACCAGCATGGATGATCAACCCACCGCCGGTCAACCTAGACCTGCAAGTGTACCCTAAAGCAACTACTCTAACCAACGCTTACCAGCAGGAATTCATAGACTACTTGAGGAAGGATATTCAGAGCACCGCTATATATACACTGACGGCTCCAAAACCGCGGACGGAGTAGGAGCCGCCGCTGTGTGCCGGAACATCCCACTACCAGCCACCCTCCCACAAGTGGCCTCCGTGTTCTTTGCAAAGCTCCACGCACTCGAACTAGCCATCTCTATTGCCAAAACAGATCGCTTTCCCAATTACGTCATATTCTCAGACAGTCTGAGTGTCCTCGTCCAGCTGAAAACACTGCACTACGAACAGCCCGTACTACACGCCTCCTACGGGGGAGCCTATTAGGACTCACGTTGAGGCTCTGGTGGAAGTGAGGCCCAAATCAAATCAAATCAAAATCCCGTTCTACGTAAAATGCAGCACGATCTCTTTGTGATGTCGGAGACGGGTCAGGCAGTTGAATTCTGCTGGATCCCCGGACACGCGGGAATAAGAGGAAACGAACTTGCGGACTCGCTTGCTAAACTGGCATCTACTCACCAAGAACATTTAATCGCAATACATTACCGGGACTGGTTCCCCATTATCAACTCCCTTATTACTTCCCGAAGGAATGAAATGTGGCAACAGAGTGGACAAAAAATGTTTTCAGTCAAACCCTCAGCCGGAGAATGGGAAACAAAGTTCACCAACAGAAAAGACCAAGTGTTTATCAACCGCTTGTGCACGGGACACACGTGGATAACTCACAACCACCTGATTGATATTGACACAGGACCAAACGCGCCATCTTGCCCCTGTTGCCACCAAGCGGCTATCAGCGCGAAACTCTTACTGATGGATTGCAACGTACTCGCGGCAGCCCGACGAGCGTTCACAAATCCCTCGTGCAACCTACAAAACCTGCTCATCCACCCAACCCGTAAAAAGCTTATTGCTTTCAGAAAACACACCGGACTATACGAAGGTGTCTAAACCCCAAACACCAGCGCAAGTGAGGCGGTCTCTCCACCCCATTACGCACAGAGATAACAACACAGTTTACGAAGATACGCCCTAACTCTTAACTCTCATGTACGCGCTAGTACGCGAATGTGCCACACTTGAAATATGTGCTTGATTTCATCTTGACATGACTAATCTTTTCGCACGCGAGGAAGGGCGAACTTACCTGAATCAATGACGGTCGCGCCCTACGGGGGAGCCTTATGACTTACGTTGAGACTCCGGGGGAAATGAGGCTCAAATCAAATCATCGTGTCATTAGAACACAGATACATGCGAACAGAGGGGACGACAGTTTGTCTCTCTTCTGTCGGTGGAATATTCTTCCACCGTCACTTCATTATTTTTCTCGCTGCAGGGTTTGTTTACAAAGCTTTGAATCAAATAACTTACATTCATTATGATTATTTCGTAAGTAATACTCTATGTATAATCTTCATAACATTATAGACTTACACATTCACCGCAACTCATCTAAACAATCACAACTGTTTTTCAAATACAGGGCTGAGAAAACATGGAATTCGATTGCTATAGAGATATAAGAACGACTTTAAGATAAAAGATACCTTACAACGTGAACCAAAGTTACACCGGTTGGAACATGTGCTTGCAGAAATTCTTCAACAGTAATTTAGCTCTTTCATGCATTTGAGCATGGCAACTATTTGTTATTAATCCGTGTCATTTGCTTTCTAATCATTTGGCTATGGCAACTATTTGTTATTAATCAGTGTCACTTTCTTTCTAATCTTTATTCCTTGTTTCTTGTAGTCTCATTCCATTTCCTCTGGTATTTATAGGCCCCTGTTTAATTATCATCCATAATATAATGTCTCATGCGGATGTTTTCATTCTGCGCACATACAATCTGTAATTCTTTTCAATATTTGTGACTTGCGTGTCGAACACTGCGTGAGTTAATTTAATATGCAAGATCCGATACAAATTTTCTGTGTTGCGAAATTCCTGTAATTTTCCAACCTATCATTGTGCCTAAATAACTTTTAAATCTATACATTTCTAATCCCTGAAAAAATTGCTGAAATCGATTCGAGATATCAATGTGTGATATGGGTGCACTCTAGTGTGAGACTCGTCTGATGGCGAGTCACTGCGATGTTGAACTCGTAATAGCTCTTCATGAATAGCATCAATTCAACTCGTAATAGCTCGTCATGGATAGCATCAATTGAACTCGTAATAGCTTGTCATGAATAGCATCAATTGAACTCGTACTAGCTCGTCATGAATGGCATCTATTGAACTCGTAATAGGTCGTCATGAATAGCATCAATTGAACGGAGCTCATACAGTGACATCTAAGCAATTAATTGGACTCTTAATAGATCGTCATGAATAGCATCAATTGAACTCGTAATAGCTCGCTATGAATAGCATCAATTGAACTCGTAATAGCTAGTCAAGAATAGCATCAATTGAACTCGTAATAGCTCGTCATGAATAGCATCAATTGAACTCGTGATAGCTCGTCATGAATAGCATCAATTGAACTCGTGATAGCTCGTCATGAATAGCATCAATTGAACTCGTAATAGCTCGTCATGAATAACATCAATTAAACTCGTAATAGCTCGTCATGAATAGCATCAATTGAACTCGTGATAGCTCGTCATGAATAGCATCAATTGAACTCGTGATAGCTCGTCATGAATAGCATCAATTAAACTCGTAATAGCTCTTTATGAATAGCATCAATTGAACTCGCAATAGCTTGTCATGGATAGCATCAATTAAACTCGTAATAACTCGTCATGAATAGCATCAATTGAACTCGTAATAGCTCCTCATGAATAAAATCAATTGAATTCATAATAGCTCGGCATGAATTGCACCAATTGAACTCGTAATAGCTCGTCATGAACAGCATCAATTGAACTCGTAATAGCTCGACATGAATAGCATCAATTGAACTCGTAATAGCTCGTCATGAATAGCATCAATTGAACTCGTAATTGCTCGTCATGAATAGCATCAATTGAACTCGTAATAGCCCGTAATGAATAGCATCAATTACACTCGTATTAGCTCGTCATGAATAGCATCAATTGAACTCGCAATAACTTGTCATGGATAGCATCAATTGAACTCGTAATAGCTCGTCATGAATAGCATCAATTAAACTCGTAATATCTCGTCATGAATAGCATCAATTGAACTCGTAATTGCTCGTCATGAATAGCATCAATTGAACTCGTAATAGCCCGTAATGAATAGCATCAATTACACTCGTATTAGCTCGTCATGAATAGCATCAATTGAACTCGCAATAACTTGTCATGGATAGCATCAATTGAACTCGTAATAGCTCGTCATGAATAGCATCAATTGAACTCGTAATAGCTCGTCATGAATAGCATTAATTGAACTCGTAATAGCTCGTCATGAATAGCATCAATTAAACTCACAATAGCTCTTCATGAATTGCACCAATTGAACTCGTATTAGCTTGTCATGAATAGCATCAATTGAACTCGTAATAGCTTGTCATGAAAAGCATCAATTGAACTCGTAATAGCTCGTCATGAATATCATCAATTGAACTCGTAATAGCTCGTCATGAATAGCATCAATTGAACTCGTAATAGCTCGTCATGAATAGCATCAATTGAATTCGTAAAAGCTCGTCATGAATGGTATCAATTAAACTCGTAATGGCTTGACCGCCCTACGAAGGAGTCTGCATTAACTTCGCGTTGGGACTCCGGTGGAACATGGAAGCAATTACTACTACTACTACTACTCGTAATAGCTCGTCATGAATAGCATCAATTAAACTCGTAATAGCTCGTCATGGATAGCATCAATTGAACTCGTAATAGCTCGTTCTGAATAGCATCAATCAAACTCGTAATAGCTCGTCATGAATAGCATCAATTAAACTCGTAATAGCTGGTCATGAATAGCATCAATTGAACTCGCAATAGCTCGTTATGAATAGCATCAATTGAACTCGTGATAGCTCGTCTTGAATAGCATCAATTGAACTCGTAATAGCTCGTCTTGAATAGCATCAATTGAACTCGTAATAGCTCGTCATGATTAGCATCAATTCAACGGAGCTCATATAGTGACACCTAAGCAATTCATCCACTCGTGAAAGCTCGCCATGAATAGCATCAATTGAACTCGTAATAGCTCGCCATGAATAGCGTCAATTGAACTTTTACTAGCTCGTCCTGAATCGCATCAATTGAACTCGTAATAGCTCGTTATGAATAGCATCAAGTAAACTCGTAATAGCTCGTCATGAATAGAATCAATTGAACTCGTAATGGGTCGTCATGAATAGCATCAATTAAACTCGTAATAGCTCGTCATGATGGCATCAATTGAACGGAGCTCATATAGTGACATCTAAGTAATCAATCCAAACATTTCAATACCATTGCTATATGTGGAAATTTTTCATTGAAATCTCACTATCTTGACCCCTTTCCCTTCGTCGCACTCTGAAGTGCCGTCATCGAGTCGATAAAGGCTCAATCGAAATACTGAACTTACCTAGAAATGTTTAGTTAAAATATGAAATGTAGCTAGATGATTTCATGAAGAATCAGAATCGGAGTCGCAGCTGGCGTCGTGGCCAGAGCTTGAATCGATCCCAAATAACTATACTCTGAATCGGACGTTCGAAAAATGTCGGAGTGGGCCTACAAGTGTTAGAAGAAAATGACAGATCTTCTGAACTAGTGGTTGTGTGTACTGATTCCGAGTTTGGTTCTTAAAGAATACAATTGGATGCAAGAAGGACTTCTTCATAATGATCCATGTTTTTTTTTTAATAGTGGAGAAATGGATTTTAAGAAAGATGACATTTTTTTCCACAAGTAATTCCAACCAAACATATTGTACTCTCTGTTTAAATGCTAAAATAGTTAATCGAGTAATAGTAATTCAATGTGAATTAAGTCCTGGAATGTAATGCAGTCACATAAAATGTACAAATCACCGCACGGAGCACCAAAGTTTTCTGAATCGGTTGCCGTTTGGTCCAATTACTCTTGTCAGCATTTCTGCCACAATTTCACTCTCCTGTAGCTCTGGGCTTTAAATAACATTTCCAAAATACATTTTGCGCTTGCGGTTATTTGCTATGCACAATAAAAACAACCCAACCATTCCGTTAAGTCACTGTACACCACAACAGTCACCCAAAATGTATTTCCCCAAGGCGGTGACCAAAGAGTTTCCGTGGTCAATTTGAGTGTCAACATTCCCCACCGTTGCTTAGGTTGCGTGTCACTTGAGCTTCACTGTCCCGGCTGGTGCCGACGGTCATGCGCTACCGCCCGCAGTCCGGCCCAGTCTGCAGGTCATGCGTGACACACTGCGCCTGGAGGTGCCTCCCGCAGCGGCCCCTCACTGCAGCTACTGGAGCGGCTTATTACCCCTCTTCTAGCGCCCGCGCCCCCTCCCTATCGTAGCGTGAAGGGCAGTCGGTAGTCATAGCCGTACTCATGCACACACACTAACCGGACAAGGACCAATAGATCAGCCGTCTGACGTCATCCGTGGAGAACCTGAAGAAGCGAGTGGTGTTGCCAGAGGAAATTGTGGATGATAGATAACCTGTCCTCTGAGAAGATGACTACTCTCGTGTCCTCCGGTGGCCTCCTCGTGGTGACCCCGAGGTGAGAGTTGACAATTACTGTAATGTGCTGGGATGAGGGCGTCACCATTTCTGCGCAGGGCATCAGTGTGGCTCACAGAATCGGCAAGAAACGTGTTAGAGAGCCATGTGAACGAAGTATCATCTTCAAACTGTGTTGACGTAACGTCTCTGGTTTGATCAAAACTGCTGTAAACAAGATATCCTCACCAGTTCTTTATGAACGGATCGCTGACGCCCACTAGCAACACCATTTATTTACTGCCTCCGTCGCGCCAAGAAGAAACAACCCTACGCTTTCGGCACGGTAATCAATAGTATCGCAAGCTCACTGTCAACAGCCTTAGACAGCGAACAGCCCATCTTTTTGGTAATCGTTGTATCATTTGCCAATGCATTTATGTAATACTTATTGATTCCCTTGTATATGTTAGACAATAGTGTTAGCTTGCATACATGTCATCACGTCGTAGTTCAAGGAAAACATGTATAGGTTCGCCCATACGATACTCTGCACTGCCCTTTCATTATCCATAACATATAAAACAAAATATACGTGTTTTTGTGAGGAGTATAGTTATAATTAAGTGTTCTTTGTACTATCGGTCACATAGATGGAGACCTTATTTTTAATTTCGCGTTTCGTTTACGACATCCATGCACCGAGATTGTATGTTTTATAGTATTTACACATTTGCATTTCCTCCAGAGGTTTTCTTTTAAGCATACAACCACAAAAATTTACACAGCTACCTAAAATTTAATATAAATGAAGTTTAAATAAAACGCTGAAGTAAAAATAAGGTCTCTATCTTTGTAATCGATAGTACATAGCACAGTACATCTGCACCTTGCCAAAATCCACTCGTAGGCTCAAATGGCACATGTTTTCACTGGTGCGGTACTGCAGATCCTGTCCTTTCTTTGTTTTGAGTTAGCAATGCTTCACTCAACTGCACTTTGTAGCTAAAAGTCACACAACTGTTAAACATGCTGACTAATGTCTGAATATGCTCGTAGATTCGATTCTATGTTTGTTGCTTGAATGCACGTTTATGATGCTACGTAGCTAAAACGAAAGCAATTCTCACTATAGTGAACATAGATACATACGGGCCGTATGCACTAGACTGACATGAATCATCAAAAAATACTCGTCTCAAAGTTGTTTTTAGCTGTTGAGCGAAGGTGAACGTACTCATTATTTCCACAGTACTAGAAAACTTCATGTGATAAAAAATACCCAATTCGATTAAATTGCACACTGGATTCAAAATGTTATATAGATTTAGGGTTTACATTGTATAACATCTGAATGTTATAGCACTCCGTTTTTACGCTTATAAAATGTAGCCAAAGTGTGAGTTTCTCACGAAGCGAGCGGCTGGATTAGGGCTAGCCTCCCCCGATTTTTGCTTCCTTCAGCAAACAGACGTGTGCCCTCGGATTTGGTTACTCGTCGAAAACCCGTCGTACAATGGGAGGTCATTTGTGCCTGTCAGGACTAGCCTCCCCCGATTTTTGCTTCTTTCAGCAAACAGATGTGTGCCCACGGATTTGGTTGCTCGTCGAAGACCCGTCACATAATGGGAGGTCATTTATGCCTGTCTGTTGAAAGGAGATCAGCGGTTCTGGTGATCGATATAGGGGTAGCAGCAGCTGGCTATGTATTTATTCTCTATTGCCTACAGAGCCCTGTATGTATTACCAAAATGAAGGAGGAGTCAGGTTTCGGTAAGCCAATAAGAGATATGGAACCGGAGGGACACGCCCCTCAGAGGTTGACGCACGGAGGGGCTACTCCCTGATTGGACAATTCCTTTTAACACGTTTTACTGTAGTGGCTATCGCGTCGTGGCAACGAGTCTGAGAATCAGGGGCACCTCTCGATAGACGGACAGTGTCGAGTTGGGCACTGTAGGGTAAACTTCTTATTCACAACGCACCGTCTCTTTCTGTCTATTTTAATCACTTACAATTATTAGCCTCCGCGTTCGAGCAATTGTAAACTTATTCAGATATCATAACAGCTACACAATATCAATCCTACACCTTGACTTTTATGTGCTCTTATTATGGTATCACAATCCTGATTCATGCTTTGTGGAGTTCCCTGTTCACTTGTTATTGTTACCTTATTTAAAATAATATCATAAAAAAAATTGTCTTCATTACAACCTTGCTCCACCTTTAACGTATTTTAACAACCTTTATATACAAGATCGTAACATGAATACAATTTTACCTGCATGAAGATTGTACGTTCTTCCCTATGAATATATTTATCACAGGTTCCTCAGGGTCTAGAGGCAGTCCTGTGTAATTCATACTGCAAAATGTGCAACATCCACGCAGGAATAATGAAAACAAAACTCGGCAAGACCCAGTTTCAGACGGCTATAGTACCTTGTCGCCTTCATCTTCAGAAACAGATATTAAACAACGATAAAAAATAATCAACATATTTGCATGTGTAAATTGTTGTCTCGACACAAATGAAATGCGCATGAATGTTAACAAAGTGAAATTTATAACATTCTCATACGCACGTAACTGATATCCCTTCGACATAACTCTAATATTAGTAAAGTGGATTACAATAATTTATGTTACATTCATATATTATGCATATTTTATTTCGACTAAATACCTCAAATCAATTAGTTGTTCGTATAAATGAAAATATTTCATTCCGTCTAATGTTCTCAAGTTATTTATTTTCCCAAGTTCATCCCTCTATTTACTATGGAATTGAAGCATGATTTTTAACACATAAAAAAGGGCACTGAAAAAGAGTAGTCAAGCAAAATATAACACGAGGAGCTATAAATATCATTTCTTATAAAGGCAACACTAGTATTTATTTCGAACTGAGGAATATTCCTGAGCTTGAGGATCTATATGTCTTCTGAATACAAGTCGATGTAAATCTTTCATTCCTATCATTGACAGGTATCTCCTCGATCATTTACAGCACCAGTCGGATGTACATTCACACTCAACAAGAAATCGAAAGCCATATAATATTACAAGTCATAATAAAGCTGAATCTAAATTTTTCATAATCTAAAACCTATATATTTGTTTATCGGAAATTGTACCGAGGATTTCGATGCAGTATTTAGATACACAATTCAGGTTAGGTCAAGGTCCGTATTTAGGATGTCGGCATTCGTTGAGATACGGCAAATGCCGTTCAGCAACAAAAGCTCAGTCGCGGACATCAGTTGAGCAAACAAATCTGCAAACTACTCGCGCTTGGGTAGCCAGATCCCTACCAGCAACCTTGAAAAACGCCTTGGAGCCTACATCAGCGACCTGAAGTTCTAGGGGCAATGGATGATAATAGAAAAGAGGGTAACAGTCTTTGAACAAGGAGATGATCCTAGCTTTCTACATCTTCATAATTAAACCACTACTGGCGAACATTGTACTGATCTGGTCTCACACTCTAGTCTTGGACTGAGCCAAATTAGGAAGGGCACAAGCTAGAGCTGTCAAGATCATACCAATCGTCAGCACCAAAGGTTACTGAAGAATTCTAAAGGGACATAACTTCAAAATAGGAGGCACAAAGGCAAACTCACGGTAACCTTCAAAACTTTTAAATGATTCAACAACATAAAATACAGAAGATTCTTCACTATAAATAAAAAAACAGACACCAGAGCAAATCCCTCAAGAAGGGGTTGGCCGATGGCAAGGCGCAACTAACACTCCGCTTATACACTCACTGTCAAACAAAATTAGCCATTCCCGCTGAAGGGTGCAGCCGGGAGATCTCGCAACACACACTCTGGGTCTGAAGTGCGGTCCGAAATCAGTGTCAGCGGTAGGGCCCGACAGCTTAACTAGTTTACTCATGCTGTGTCAGAGTTACCGACCTTCACCCCAACCATGTCTAACCCGTTTCTCAGCGTAATGCCAAGGGTAGAAAAACACTGCAGGGCAGTGTCAAAACTAATCCATTCGCAATCAATCTCCACTCACGCCTATCCATTGCACGCTATCGCGCTTCCTCAACACGTTTATCTCTCCTTCTTAAATCCTGCTTCACACCATTTATCCACCCAAACGTCGGTCTACCTCTAAGACAACGTCCACTCATCTCCGCTTTCATCACCCTTTCCACCAATTTTGCATCGTCCATCCTCACCATGTGCCCGAACCATCTCAAAATACGTCAGTCTACTCTGTCCTCTAACTTCCTCACCATCCAGGTTCTAATTCGGACCACGTCGTTATTGATCATATCTCTCAGCGTCACTACAGCCATGCCCTTGAAACATTTCATCTCAAAAACAATCAATCTTCTTCTCTCTTCTGCTCTCACCTTCCAAGTCTCAGCCCCGTAGAGCATGGATGGGACAACTACTCCATATACATCCCTCTCTTTGCGACCACACCCTACATTCATGGCTCATTATACTCTTCAGTACAACCAAACTATACACCCTTCCTTCACTCGCTATTTCACTTCTGTTTCCGTTAGTTCTGTTCTCTCCATATGAAAGCTCAAATACATAGAACACCAAAATTCCTATTAAACTCTCTATATAGGAAGAAACTAACTCTGCGCGCATCGACTTACCGTGAACCTCTCATTACTTTAATTTTTCATAAGTTAACTCGCATCTTCCTCCTCTCACACACTTTGCCAAAATCCGACACTAGCCTACACAACCTCTACTCTGAATCTGACAGAAGTGCTGTAACATCCGCAAATAGCAACTGACTCCGCCCACTAGCTCTAAACACCTTCAAATATCGACCGAATAAAATCGCGTTCACCTTATTGACCACTTCATCCATCTAGACTTCTAGAGATTGAACTGCCAGTCTCAGTTTCACTTTCACTAAGCAACAAGAACCCACCTCGCTCCCCACTTTGACGCATACTCTGCAACCAAGCACCGAAACTTCGAACAGCTGCAACAAATTTTCGTTCACTCCATACAAACGCAGCCTCTTCCACAGCGTCTCACTGTCGACCTAATCGTAGGCCTTTTTCAGATCCATGAAGCCCAGAACATATCCTTTCTCTTTGCAAGGTACTTCTCACAGACTTGGCTCACTTCAAAAATCTGATAGGCACACCCTCCATTACTCCTGAAGATACCTCGCCAATCGCACCATCCTAGCCAATCGCACCATACAAATCGAGTTGCAGCATTTATTATTATATAATTTGGCCTTATAAATCGTAACAATACAAGCACTGCGCCACTCAATCGGCACACCGCCCGACAGAAAACACATATTCAGTAGCCTCACCAGAGATTCGACCATCGGCGCTCCACCGCTCTCCAGGCATTCACTCGCAACTACGTCTAATCCACGATGGACGATAACAATAAAAATAACGGTCTGAAACTCCTCCGAAGAGGTTCAACACTTAGGTCTGTGACTGCATGACTTGCAGAATCTGTAATGTCCGGAACAAGCTCCACCAATGGAGATCGAGAGCTAGATTTGAAAGAATTCTTCCTGTCAGACGATAATGGAATCAATGTTCCAGTAAAACGATATTTTTATTCGGAATTTACGATAAATAATCGAAAAAACTTTATTCACCAGGATCGCAGAAAGACACATTGAAGCACTTAGTACGGGAATTTTTCCTTACCGAAGTTTTAAATATATATATAGAAGAAGTCATGAAATCACCAGCTCGGTGGACGAGTGAGTAGCGTATCAGCCTCTTCTCACCATAAACTTCCATTGGAAGCGAAAGGTTGTAGATTCGAGCCTACCTGACCTCGTGTAAGACATTTTGGCTGGTCTTTACAATGGTCAAAGGCCATCCCAGAAACGCCGTGGGTAAAACCCGGCTATAAGGTGGCAGCTACGATGTAACCCGCTATATAAGCGAAAAGTTCACAAAATGCCACAAAAAAATGCAAATCTGACCAAGTTCATCACCAAATGTAAATGAACAGTGAATTTATCATGGAAAAAATATTGATCGGTAACCAAGTTTCAATCGCGCGTTGAATAAATACTAATCCAGAACACTAATCACTCAACAATCCTACATAAAAAAGACGTGACTCAAGCTTCCGTGGGTATTGCATCAGTTTAGGTTACACTACCAACTCTTCTTTCATTTTTTCACTCAATCTCTCACTGTAAAGGGGAGAGTAATTGGTAGTCTAACCTAAACAAGTACAATAACGACGAAAGCTGGAGTCCAGCGTCACTGGCAAATGCCGATGAACAGACTCACCTACACATTGTCAATTTGATAGAAAGTATGACTCAGGATAAAATTACAGATTTATTCTAAGCAAACATGATTGGAGAATCTCTGCGCGGCTTCAGACACGATCCTTCCTGTCTGACTAACCTGCTGCTATTTTCAAGAACCTAATTAAGATATACGGAGCGAAATTATACGCCATGATTTCCATAAACCTTTCGATAAAGCCCGTCACACACGCGTAGACAGTAAATTGCCCGGCATCGATTTGCGAGGCTAGATAAACAACTGGTTAAAAAGCTTGCTTACGGATAGACGGACTTGAGTCAGAAAAATCGGAGTCTCCTCCCCATGTGGAAATGTGACAAACGACGTGCCTCAAAGATTTGCTTACCCCAGTATATTTCGAAACATTCATGAGCAATCTTGATACAATATGCTTTCGTAAATAAAATTCTCATACGACACACAGCTCGGAGGAACGTGCAAGCCGAGCATGAGCTTCAACATGTTAAACCGGATTTGGTGTGGATGGATGATTATTCATTTTATAGATCATTAATACTTTATTTCAGTATTTTTTTTTTCTTTGGCTCTATTATTTTTCTTTGCCGTTTTTTCATGATGATCAATTTTGGATTAGTTATAAAGTTATGTATCGTCAGACTCCCGCCGGGGCCCTAGGTGGACTATGCGGTGTGTTAGTTAGTCTAGTCCAACCTACGGTGGGAGAATTTGCACACTCCCGGGCGCCTAATAAATGTCTGAGCACAGCTAGGCGTTTTGATGGCTAAATGGTGAAATAAGGTTGCTGTTGATCTTAGAGAGTGAAAGTCTTGAATGGCACTGTGCGTGGAGGGGACGAGGCGAGTCGAGGCAGGTTGGGGCGACTGGAGACGAGTCGACTGGCGAGGCGATGAGTCGAGACGAACCGAGGCTGGTTTAGACTAGGTGACCCGTGAATGGGGGGTACTCGTGGGACCCGCGGGACTCGAGGGACCGGGGGTTTTGGGAACCCGGGGGACTTGGAAGACCAGGAGGATTTGAGGGGACCCACTTTTGGCCCTTCCGAGGCCCTTCGAGACACCATTGAGACCCTTTGAGACCCCCTTGAGAAACTTTGGGACCCGCTTGAGGCCCTCCTGAACCCTGGGACCCCTGCTTCCCTCTCCCCACGCTGCAAAACTCATACACAGACAGAAGTATACATGTAAAATGGTTGACTAGAACAATTATTACAGTCCGGGGATTACTGGCACAGAGGGCGAGGGTCACGTCGAGGCTGTTCGAGGTGCGTCGAGATCAGTCGAAACATGTTGAGACGAGTCTAGTTGGTCGCGACGAGCCGAGACTGGCCGAAATGATTCAAGACAAGCCGAGATGAGCTGAGACGAGGGACCCGTTGGAACTCCAGGAACCGGGGAAACCGGGGACTTTGGTTACCCTCCGGGTTTCATCGGGCTCTTTTGGTACCCAAGGGACCTATGCCCTAACAACCCTATCCCCCTGAAAATTAGGTTCGAAATCAATAATCTGAGCAGTTTTTTCGCCCATGATGAACCTGCCCTTACTTTCTTCTTACTGATCCACAATTTTGTCATGTATTATAAAGCTGGTGTATTTGTGCGGGAGTTCCTGTTTGTTATTTTGTGTATGGGTGTTTTTTCTTCAGTCTGTGCTCGCTCGTGCGTGCACGGACCATATGTAGTTTCTGAGGTTGACCTGGACTGCGTAGCTATAAAACCTTGTGACGCGTTGCGGTTGGAGTTGATTTAATCCGTGAAGCCATAGACTTTGTACCAATTTCGACGATGCTGTCTGTGCGCACTGTCGCGCGTGCATGTTATTCTTGGAGTTCTGAGTGGTTGGAGGCGGGGATTTGTTTTGTCTGAGTCTTTATATTGCCTGAATAAATAAATTGTACTAAAAATCAAATAGACCACGTAGCTGTAAACATTGTGTTGCGTTGCTGCCGGAGCTGACTTTGTCCGTGTAGCCGTGAACCTTGTGCCAATTTCGACGATACTATCTGTGCGCACTGGCGTGTGGACATATTAATCAAGAGGTTCTGAGGGGTTTGAGGCGAGGATTCATTTCGTTTCATCTAAGTCTTTATCTTACCTGAATAAATATATTGTACCAATACAACTGGATCACGTAGCCGTAAATATTGTGTTGCGTTGCTGTCGGAGCTGACTTTGTCCGAGTAACCGTGAACCTTGTACCAATTTCGACGACACTATCTGTGCGCACTGGCGTATGGACATACAACTCATGAGCTTCGGAGGGGTTGGAGGCAAGGATTAGTTTAGTTTCATCTGAGTCTTTATCTTACCTAAATAAATAAATTGCATTTATACAATTAAACCGCGTAGCTGTAAATATTGTGTTGCGTTGCTGTCGGAGCTGAATTTGCCCGTGTGGCCACTTACCTTGTACTAATCTCGACGAGGCGGCTACCTGTACGCACTAGGGTGCGTACACTAGTTCTAAAGGATTGGAAGCGGAGGTCCGTTTCGTGTAAGCGTTTTTTTTTGCACACCAGCGTGCGTCTGACATTGCTAAAATTTTAATTTTTTTCTAACGTTTAGAGCGTTGTTTATTTCTTCCTCGCACACTTAGGCGTGCGAGCCTAGTGCAATCAATGATCATCGAGCCCTACGGGGGAGCCTATTATGACTCACGTTGAAGCTTTGGTGGAAATGAGGCTCAAATCAAATCATAGAAAATAAATCATTAAATTAGAGGAGGTTCAACGTAGGGCACGCACCCGAACCCCTTTGCTGCACAGATATACTTCGCGAACTCAAAGATATACTTCGCGAACTCAAACTATATTTGCTGAAGAACGTCGACCAACGGGCCCTAGTCGGAGTATACCAAGATCAACGATTACAAACTTGTTGATAAGTGCTGGCACGTTACGTTTCTGCCAAAACACGACTCGTTTTAGTAGATGTCATTATAACCGGCTTGTGAGAAAAAATGTATCCGACATTGACACCTTTACGGTGAAAATTGTGCACGTCATCGGCACTAGCATGGTTAAAATGGTGTTCGCTATTGGTACCCGCTCGTTCACACTGGTTTGCATTGGTTTAATGAGAAATGAAACTGGGTAATCTCATATCAACATCGTGGGTCGCTGAGTGCTGATTCATGTTGTTTCCAGTATCATCGTTAAATGTTATTTCCAACCACAGCATTTCATTTTCTTAATCCTTTTACTTAAAAAAAAATCTCCTGTTGTAGAAGCACAGCATTGTGTGTATTGGAGTGGATGGATGAATATTCGTTTTAAATATCATTAACACACTATTTTTGTTTTTTATTCTTTCTTATTACGTGGGCTCTATTATTTTTTTCAATCATTTTTCATGATGATAAATTTCACTTAGTTAATAATTTATCGAGGTGGGTTGTGACTAGGTGACCGAGGGAATGGCAGGTACTTGTGGGACCCGCGGAACTTGGAGGACCCGGGGTTTCGGAAACCCGGGGGACTTGGAAGACCAGGAGGATTTGAGGGGACCCACTTAGACTTTTCTGGGACATTTGGGCCATCCTTGAGACCCTGTGGGACCCTCTTGAGAAATTGTGGGACCCTCTTGAGGCCCCTCTAAATCCTGGAACCTCTGCTCCCCCTTCCCTACGCTGTAAAACCCATACACAGAGGAGTGTATATATGTGGAGTGCTTGAGTAGTGAAATTAGTAATTACAGTCCACAATATTGCTGACGCAGAGGGGGAGAGCCACGCCGAGGCTGGTCGAGGTGCGTCGAAATCAGTCGAAACATGTTGAGACGAGTCGAGTTGGTAGCGACGAGTCAAAACTGGCTAAAATGATTTGAGACAAGCAGAGATGAGCTGAGACGAGGGGACTCGATGGACCCGGGGGACATGGGTAACCCTCCGGGGCTCATCCGGCATCTTTCGAGACCCAAGGGACCTCTGCCTCCTCCCCTATCCACTTAAACAATAAGCGCGATGATAGAAATCTGAGCAGTTTTTAGCCCAAGACGAACCTGCTTTTTCTTTCCTTTTCACGTTCCACAATTCTGTCCTATAAATAATGCTAGTATACTTCTGCGAGAGCTCCTGTTTGTGATTTTGTGAATAAGCTTTTTTTTCAGTCTGCGCTCGCTCGCGCGTGTGCGGACCATATGTAATGTCTGTGGTTGACCTTTGCCGCGTAACTATAAGCCTTGTGATACGTCGCGGTTGGAGTTGATCTGATTCGTGAGACCGTGGACCATGTACCAATTTAGACGATACTACCTGTGCGCACTGGCGTGCGTACATATTGCTTTTTGAGGTTCTGAGGGGGTGGAGGTGGGTATTCGTTTTGTCTGAGTCTTTATCTCCCTGAATAAATAAATTGCAATGTAGCCGAGCTAGGCCGTGCAGTTGTAAACCTTGTATTGCGCTGCTGTCGGAGCTGGCTTTGTCCTTGTAGTCGTGAACTTTGTACCAGACTCGACGATGCTGCCTGTACGCACTAGGGTGCGTACCTATTACTCTTGAAGTGCTAAATGATTGGAGACGGGGAATTGTTTCGTCTGAGTCTTCATCTTACCTGAAAAATTAAAACTACTGTTATTTAAACGGACCGCGCAGCTGTGAACCTCGTGTTGCATTGCTGTCGGAGCGGACTTAGGTCCGTGTAGCCGTAGACCTTGTACCAATTTCGACGATACTATCTGTGCGCACAGGCGTGCGTACATATTACTCTTGAAGTTTTAAGGGGTTGGAGGCGGGATTCGTTTCGTCTGAGACTTTATATTTCCTGAATAAATAAAATGTACATTAACTGAACTAGACCGCGTAGCTGTAAACATTGTGTTGCGTGGCTGTCGGAGCTTACTTTGTCCGTGTAGCCGTAAACCTTGTACCCAATCTCGACGATGCTACCTGTACGCACTGGCGCGCATACATATTACTCATGAAGTTCTAAATGATTGAAAGCGGAGGTCCGTTTCGTCTAAACGTTATTCATGTGCGCACCAGCACATAGTTTAACTTTGACAACGTATTTTTACTTGCACACAGAGGATTGGCGAGCCTACTGAAATCCATGATCATTGAGCTCTACGGGGGAGCCTATTATGACTCACGTTGAGGCTCTGGTGGAAATTAGGCAGAATCAAATCGAATAAAGCATTGTGTGTACCTTTTGTGAGAGTGGTTAGATTGCCGCCAAACATTATAGCGGTCATCTCAGCTACCCCTTCATCAACACCGTCATCTGCTCCGCAGGTCTATTTCGAGCGTACATATATTTAGTTATACTGTCTGGCAGCTGCAACTACCCCAGCAGGCATAAAAATATTTCTTAGCCGTCATGCAGAGCTCAGGAGGCAGTCAACACTTCACAGATGGAATGCCGCAAAAGGGCAGGTGGCCATGAAGAGGTCAGAACCCAGTCAATACTTGGCAGATGCTTGTACGCGAGAGGGCAGGTCACCATGAAGAGCTCAGTAACCAGTCAACACTTGGAAGATGGTAGGACGAGAGAGGGCAGAGAACAGACATGGTGATACTGAGATTGCATCCGATCAAATAAGTGCAAATGATACGTGTTGTAAACTAAATGAAGACGCCAACTCATCTGACTAGGAATTGCTACTAAAAGCATGAAAAAACATGTTATGTCATGTACCTGCCTGTGTCTGAACAGCTTTCCTCAATATTCACAGTTGTATGAGCCGTTCTGTTTTTTTTGTCGCGTTGTTACTGAATGAGTGTACCGTTGAGATCGTGAAATCCCTGAGAGAAAGTAGTCCGTTAGAGTTCGGACGAGCCATGTACCCCACAAACGTGCATTGAATGGAGTAAATAATACAATATCCGGATAGTTGTACAGTTTGCAAACTCGACAAGATTATTGTGTTGTTCAATTTCCTTTGATGTTTTATATACTTTAAATATATTTGAATAATAATATAACATGAAGCAGATAGGATCATAACAAATTTTGTTGAGTATATAAAACGAGAAGTGTAAAAAATAATGACTCCGTAGCATTTTTCATGAAAATTTTGCTCTAACTGGACCATTCATGTGGTGTGAACTGAGGCTGAACTGACGTGACCTGGAAGATATTTCAGTAAAACAAAATGAAACTTTAATGAAGTGTTTTAACGAAGCGTCCTGGAGCAAAAGTTGGGAAAGCTATGTAGTATTGTATCTGCCTGGTTCAGGCGGCAGTGAAAGGTGACACCGCGCAGTGTTGGCCTTAGCGGCAATCGATGGAAGCTGCTGTGACCTTTATTGCGAACAGCAACGTCGAGGGATGAGGGTGAGCGGGGCCGGGAGTTGACTTGTCGGGGTGTGAGACGTGGCTGGGGAGTGACGGGGCTGGGGATAAGATTGAGTTGGGGAGAGCCAGATACACTAACACTACAGGGTAAACCGAATAATTTAGGACGTGACGTCAGAATCACGTGGTCTGACATCATGGTCCCGCCCTACATGACCGTGACGTCACTGGAGCAATACAGCGAATATTGGCATATCCAGGCTAGTCATTCTAAGCTCAACATTTTTGGTGTTTCCAAGTAGTTTATTTTTATTCTATATGTTTAGGTTAGCCATCATCTTGAAGAAGAGATCATCAATATTTAATATTGGTCACAATTTTTGAGCAAACACCAGCCAATTGATTAGAACAAAGCAGTTTATGAAGGTAAAAATACTGTTCTTCGCAGATTGCTGAAACGAGCTGAAACTTTGTTTACTTTTCGTTTGTGATTCCTGGGTAAATACTTTGATGTTTAACTGTTTGTACATCGGACAGTGGAGATAATTGTAAATCTATAGAGATCAGATGTATTTTTTGACGAAATCCAGTACGATATCATTTTGCAATAATCGAATTTTATAACAATTTTCGCCATTTTAGTTTGAATTATTCGAAGGCCTTTTTCCACGATTGACAGTGTTGACGCAA
>SDVV010003005.1:0-21992 GCA_016164225.1 Gammarus roeselii | reverse complement strand
CAGGCGTGAGTGGAGAATGGATGTGAATGGTTGATTTTGACGCTGCTCTGATGTGCTTTCCCGCCCTTGGCATCCCGCTGTCGGGATGGTCGTGGGTGAGGGGGGCCCGGCTATTATGACGCGGCGGGGGGTAAACCAGTGAAATCTGTCGGGCCCTGCTGCTGACGACGGTTCCTCGGTGCATTCGGGACCCAGAGTGTAAGTTGAGGGGCTACCGGCAGGACCCTTTAGCACAAAAGGGCTAAGTTGTGTGAGTGTGAGCGTATGAGGGTGTGAGGTGCGCCTTGCTGTCGGCCACCCCTTTTTCTTGGGGATGCGGCTTAGTGTCTGTATCTGTGTGAGTAGATGCCAGTTTAGAAAGCAAGTCCGCAAGTTCATTTCCGCTTATTCCCGCGTGTCCGGGGCAGTAGGTCTAGTCCTTCAGGCGAGACGTGTTGGTGTGTGGGATGGCTTACCAGCTGACGTATTGCAGTTGACATATCACTGACTTCACGCAAGTCCTCGTTGACCAGATGTATGATGAATTATTAGATTTTGACTAGTCGGATGAAGAATTTAGTTTGTAGTAATGTATGTATGCATTTTTTTTGACAAATATTGTTACTAGATGATCGGTTGCCTTAAACACAAGATTTCCGGATTTTTTGTTCATTATTTTGCCGTGCTTCTACAGTTTTCTCTTGCAGTGCTATTCATGCCTCCTGTATTACTCTAAACTCTGGCTTTGCTGTTGCATTGGGTAGTTTTGAGGCAACTAAGGTGAGTGAGTAACCTCGGAAGCCCCGTTTCCCAGCAGGGCCTCTGTGAAAATATTATTGACGAAATTGAACTAGAATGACAGGAATTTCTGAAATTTATTGACAAGATTATCTGATGCCAGAAAAAAATACATCATTTGCCGCAGCGGAACGATTCAAATAGATTACAACATTAATTACTCGATCCTACTCATTTCACGAGGAGATAAGTTTGCAGATTGCTGCCGCAACTCCGGATAAAAAAAAACTGCTGTCAAGATCAGTGACTACTATCAAAGCCTTACTTCAGCAGCGGAAAAGCCTGCTGTCAAGATCAGTGACCACTATCAAAGCCTTACCTCAGCAGCAAAGAGGACTGCTGTCAAGGTCGGTGGGCACTATCAAAGCCTCACCTCAGCAGCAAAGAGGACTGCTGTCAAGGTCGGTGGGCACTATCAAAGCCTCACCTCAGCAGCTAAGAGGACTGCTGTCAAGGTCGGTGGGCACTATCAAAGCCTCACCTCAGCAGCATAGAAGACGGCTCTGTCGAGGTCAAAGCCAGCTTCTACGCCCATGTTGTAAATATGAAACTTGAGGTCCCCTCCGTTCATGATAGTCAGTACGAGGCATAACGAATCCTTGGTGGCGTAGGAGTAGGCAAGGCTCACCTGGTGGATAAAGGGAGGACTTGTGATAACAATGGTGACGCTGTCTTAGGGTAACAGAAGGACTGATGTCAACATAAAAGCTGTGACCTGTCCAATAATTGGCAATGATAAACTTTGTATGTTCTATTAACATATTTCCCAATGAAAATTCAAATACAAGAAGTCAGTTTTCACACTCATTAAAAAGTGAACACAAAATTAAAGTGTTAAGATTTCGACTGGAAACTGTCTATGTATATATACACATTAAATAATCACCTCAAACCCGAACCATCAATTCCAGTTCACTAACCACAAATCTAGAGTTGACCTTCTGAAGAATCTGTTTTTCAATGAGCACCATGTTTTCACCCTTGCGCTTCTTGATCCTTTTCTTCTCAAGCTTTTTGCAGGCATACATTTTACCTGTAGCGCGCACCTGACAGGCACATACCTCGCCAAAACCGCCCTTGCCGAGGACACGGTACTGACGGAAGGTCTTGTAAGTGACTCTTTGCCTGCAAGGAACAGAGAAGGGGTAAGAAGAGCGTAGCAGATATACAGTTACCTCGACTGAAGTGACTCGCTGCCTGCTAGGGACAGAGAAGGGGTAAGAAGGGGGTAGCAGACAGAGTACCTCACTGATAAGTTAGCTATGTAAAAATATGAGCCCAGAGAGAGATTATTGTTCAAAGATAAATTAGATGTTGAAATGAATAGTGAAGTCAGTAATTTTCAGAATAAGCTTATACAATCTAATAAATTCAGAATAGATTACTCATTTTAGCTATGCTGTGATGAAATCAATTCAGTCCACATGGTCTACATGAAGCTAGAACCAAAAACAATAAAACCAAATATATTGTGGAAGATTTATTCTTGACTAAGTGACTCACCCTTCTAGCCACTTCCACTGAAGAAATCTGTGGAAGTACATGGAGTCCTCAAACTCCTTGTAGGGCAAATCCGACATGAACTGTTTGACAGTGAGGACACACACTGAGAACACCTCCTTGCCGCCCGCAGTGGCGTCCTCAAAGCATTCATCTTGGCACCGCAAGGCTTCGTCCTTTGGCACCACGTCCAGTACATTTTGAGTTGACTGTAAACAAAAAATTACAATGAATGACTATCTAAGGTCAAACATTTACAGATACAGACACTAGGCCGCATCCCCCAGAAAGGGGGGTGGCCGACGGCAAGGCGCACCTCACACCCTGATTCGCTCACACTCACAAAACTTAGCCCTTTTGTGCTGAAGGATCCGGCCGGTAACCCTGCAACACACACTCTGGATCACGAGTGCGATCCGAGGACCCGTTGTCATCAGCAGGGCTCGACAGTTTTCACTGGTTTACCCCCGCAGCATCATCATGTTAGCCACCCACCCACGACCATCCCGACTACGTGATGCCAAGGGCGGGAAAGCACATCAGAGCAGCGTCAAAATCAACCATTCACAACCATTCTCCACTCACGCCACTTCCACATTCAATTCTCTCCTTCCTAACGCCTGCTTCACACCATCCATCGAGCGCATCGCAGGTGCAGATTGCAGTGAGGATTTTAATGTAAGAAACCATTGCTCTAGCCATGAGGTTGCATGCAGCTTTACGGAAAACTACTTTAATGTGATCCGATGCGTTCTTCTACCCAAACTTCGGTCTCCCTCTAGGCCTACGTCCACTCGCCTCTGACTTCAACACCTTTTTCACCTATCTCCCTTCCTCCATCCTCACCATGCGCCCGAGCTATCTCAGAACACGCGAATCACTCTGTCCTCTAACTTCTTCACCATCCCCGTTTTGATTCGAACCACATCGTTGGTGATCTGGTCTCTCAGTGTTACTCCAGCCATGCTCCTCGCACATTACATCTCGAAAACATTCAACCTTCTTCTCTGCTCTGCTTTCATCCCCCAACTCTCAGCTCCGTAGAACACAGTTGGGACAACAACACCCTCATACAGCCCTCTCTTTGCTTCCATCCATAGAGCCCTACCGCTCATTACACTCTTCAGTGGACCCAACACTTTACACTCTTCCTTCACTCGCGCCTTTCCTTCAGTTTCCACAAGTTGAGTCATCTCCACATGGGAGACCAGATACTTAAAACACTGAACTTCCTCCAAGAGCTCTATATTTAGAGGAACACTAACTTTCCTTGCATAGACAGTCCTCGCGCATCTCATTACTTTACTTGTATCCTCATTCACTCGAGCCTTCCCCCTCTCACTCACTCTACCAAACTCAGACACTAGCCTACATTGCTTCTCCTTTGAATCTGCAAGCAGGGCCATATCATCAGCAAAAAGCAACTGGCTCAACTGCCAACTCCGCCCATTTGCTTCCAACAGCTCCAAGCCACGACCCAGCACACTCGCGTTCACCTCCCTGACCACTCCATCCATATAGAGATTAAAGATTAGAGTGCCAAGGCTTTCTAGTGCACTGGAGTCAATGTCCTTCTGGCATCAAACTCACACATTGTTACTGACACAAAGTATATTCTGATGGTGGGCATGGTGATGGATAAACATGGAGCTCTGCTGTAAGTAGTGTTATATAATTTACACCACAAAGTAATGAAATGCATGTATTACTGGCATAGCCTCAGCATTTTCAAAAGTCACCCACATAAACGCAACATTAAGGGTGAGCAGAAAAATAGCTCTATGTATAGAGCATGATTTTGAAAGTGAAAAAAATCTGCAAACTCATATTTTTACACAGCAATAAGCCATAGCGTGAAGCAAACGATCATCATTGATGAAGCCTTAGCTTTTTGCAACATGGCTTATCCAGAGAGAAGAAAGGCAGCCCTCAAGGCCAGTGTTAATAAAGGCATTACAAGTGATGTTAGTTGATGCCACCACAAACAGCACACAAATGCAGTTGGAGGCAAAATTGTGATGTGTAAGTATAATGACTCACACAACCTCCTTATGCCAAAATATCAATTAACAAAGAGCTATATTCAATAGGTAAACTATACTTAATTGTCTTTCATGACCAGTCAGATGCTGAATGGATAACCTTTGGGAGTCCTAGTCAACTTTTAGACCCATTTGATTTGGTCTTTCTAGAAAAAGTTCATGAGTTCAAAGTATATTGATATACCTCATGATTCATTAAAGCTATACATTTAGTTTCACAAGGCTTGTTCAACACGCTGTTCTATCCAGTCTTTACTGACCGATTCGGCAAGATACTTATTGAAGATTGTCTGTGCGACGTCGGACCTCTGCTCGGGCAGGGCCACTTGATACTGCTCCTGAAAAGTAAATGTAAATAGCAGTTTAGAGAGAACAAGAAACATTTTGATCAATGGAGCACGCACAAGAAGTTTTGCAACTCATAGCCTCCTAAATTCATTCCAACAGTGTTTGCACATGAACCATCACTGGCAATGATATGTACCATTGCTCACATTGAATTACCTTGTAATTACTACAATTAGGGATTCTTGCATTAGGATTGCAACTTTTGAATGAGATGTTAGGTAAAGTGATGGGTCCAGCAAACCAATGCGTAGCTACAAGAAAAAAATGACCAAGATATTCATAAGTAACTACATTGCTATATGCACTTTTGATTTTGTAGTTGAACCAATATTATCAACAAGTTGATTAAAACGTGGAGTTTTCTACAATTGAATAGAGGAAGGTTATTGTAGAGGCATGAAGACTAAAGCAAGTTTTTTTTTGTGTAAACTAAGAAGATGGAAGAGGGTATGTAACCCTAAGGTAAAAAAATAATCAGAGGGGAAATAAACAAACAATTTTGTGGTGTGAATAGGGCATTTGCTTTGGTAGGTAGTTTGGTCTCTCTCTCTTATCAAGTTTGGTCCTTCAGCCCCTGTTGGATGAGAGCCCTCCTCTTTAGCGGTGTGTACATATGCCAGGGCTTAGACCAATTACAAGGAGCGTAAGAGGCATCGCGGCTGAAGACACTCCTGGGTAATGGATAGCTCCAGCAAGGATCATCTAGTTGGGAACTTTTCTGTAGCTATCAAGCAATTATTCTGATATATATATTTGTAATAGGAAGTAGGGTGTCCTTCTATTATTCTTCAAAGTAACCATCAGATTAGGTTGTCTGATCCTGGCAAGATGAGATAGATTAATGCATCATTGTTCTCCTCTGGTTCTGTTGCTCATGATTTTGCTTACTTTAGCTCTGACCAACTGTTTCCTGACATGTTGGGAGGTAGTTATTAAAATTCAAGGTAACTAAAATCATTTATGTTAATTTTTTGCTTTACATTTATATCCAGCAGAAATTGTTTGTAGCTACAGGCAAAAAAACATATATGCTTAACAAATTTTCCTACCCAATTGAATTTCAGGTGCAAAAAGTATATATATTTTTGCATTAGCATATGGACTAAACAGGACCCAAAAAAAATGCAGACAATAGGCCGAAATCCCCCAGGAAGGGGGGTGGCCAACGGCAAGGTGCACCCTACATCACACTCACACCTTAGCCCTTTTGCAGTAAAGGGTCCGGCCGGGAACCCCGCAACATACCCTACAGGTCATGAGTGCGGTTCGATGTCAGTGTCGGCAGCAGGGCCCGACAGCGTGACTGGTTTACCCCTGCTGCGTCATGATGACCATCCCGTCTCTCACCAATGTGCCTTGGGCGGGAAACCACATCAGGGCAGCCTCAAAACTCATCCGTTCACAATCATTCTCCACTCACGCCTATCCAGTGCACGTTCTTTTGCTACCTCCACATCCAGGCATCTCCTTCCTAACGCCTGCTTTACACCATCTATCCATCCAAATTTCGGTCTTCATCTAGGCCTACGTCCACTCGCCTCTACTTCCAACACTTTTTTCACCAAACTCTCTTGATTCATCCTCACCATGTGCGCAAACCATCTCAGAACACGCGAATCAACTCTGCCCTCTAACTTCTTTACCATCCCTGTTCTGATTCGAACCACGTCGTTGGTGATCTGGTCCTTCAGCAACACTCCAGCCATGCTCCTCAAACATTTCATCTCAAAAGCATTCATCCTTCTTCTCTCCTCTGCTCTCACCCCCTCAAGTCTAAGCTCTGTACAGCACAGTTGGAACAATGACACCCTCATACAGACCTCTCTTTGCTTCCATCCCCAACATCCTGCGACTGATTAGGCTCTTCAGTGCACCCAACACTTAACACCCCTCCTTCAGTCGCGCCTTCATCTCAGTTTCCACTAGTTCAGCCTTCTCCACATGGGATCCCAGATACTCAAAACACTGAACCTCTTACGACAACTCTCTATTTAGGAGAAAACTAATTCTGCTCACAACGGCGGTCCTCAAACATCTCATTACTTTACTTTTACCCAAGTTTCCTCATCTGGCACACTCGACCAATCTCAGACACTAGCCAACATAGCTTCTCCTCAGAATCCGCCACCAGCGCCGTATCATCCACAAACAGCATTCGCTTCTAACAGCTCCAAGTCATGATCCAGAAAACTCGCGTTCCCCTCCCTGACCACTCCATCCATATAGAGATTGAACAGCCAAGGACACATCACGCAGCCTTGTCTCAGACCCACTTTCACTGTGAACAAATCATACACCTTGCTTCCCGCTCTGACACATGCTCGGTTGCCAACCTAGAAACTATGCACCGCTTTCAACAACTTTTTGCACACTATACAAACGCAACATGCTCCACAACGCTCCCCTGTCAATCTTGTCGTATGCCTTTTCCAGATCCATGAAGACCCAGAATAAATCCTTTCCCTATGAAAGGTACTTCTCACAGACCTGTCTCGCTGCAAAAATCTGATCGGCACACACTCTACCACTCCTAAACCTACATTGTTTATCTCCAATTGCGCAATCCGCACATTCTCTAATTCTATTGATCAGCACTCAGTCATACAATTAACCAGCCACACACAACAAACTGATACCTCTTGAGTTGCAGCATCCGTTTTCATTTCCATTGCCCTTATACAGCGAGACAATGCAGGCACTGCGCCACTCAATCGGTACCATGCCCGCCACAAAACAAATGTTCAGTAGCCTCACCACCCATTCGAAAATTGGTATTCCACTCTTTTTCAGTCACTAAGTCGCAGCGCCATCCAAACCAGGGGCTTTTCCTGCTTTCATCACCTCCACCGTGCTCCTGCACCTCTTCCCTGGTAATGTCCGCAACAAGTCTTTCTCCCTAAACTGGCATCCGAGCACCACCACCCACAGCAACAATGTCAACCTCTCTGTCATCCTCCACATTCAACAATTCATCAAAATACTCAGACCACCTTTTCCGTACACCACCACTTTCCATCAACAACCGGCCGTTTTCATTTTTCACTGCCTCCTCCTTTCCGGTCTCTCACTTTCTCACCCTCTTAACCTCTTTCCAGAAAATCTTTTCCTTCTCCTAAAAATTCTGGCACAACAGTCTGCTTCACCTGGCATCAGCGTCCCTTTTGGTTCTCCTCACCATTCCTCTACTTCTTTCCTCTTCTCCTTATACTTGTCATAGGTCACCACCAACTTTGCCTGCAACCACTCCTCAAAAGCTCTTCTCTTCTGCGCCACCGCTAGTTAGACCTCGTTCCACCACTCACAGCCCTTCCCTCTACACTCGACCACACGTCGCACACAACCCATTTCTCAAACATCTCAACAAGGACCTCCACATCTTACAGGTCCTGCCCTCTCACGTTGTCAAATTCCTCCTTCAATGCCAGTTGAAGGAGGAATTTCACAACCTCTCTTCCTCCTGCTGCTCTTTTGTTCCCCTTCCACCTATGTTCCACTCTCAGTCTTCCCTCCACCAGCAGATGGTCAGCCACTCCTCCACCCTTTCCTCTCAAAACCCGCACATCCAACAGCCTCCGCACCGTTCTCCTCAAAATCAGCACAAAATCCATTAGCGCTTGCTCCACCAACTCATTATGGGTCATCCTTACCCATGTGTACTTGTGGATATCTTGCTTCTTGAACAGGCTGTTTCTGACCACCAGCTCCTGCTCCACATCAAGGTCGCCCAGTACAACAACATTGAATTGACTTCCAAATTTCTCAATACACTTGCTAAGGTCAGTCCAAAATTGCTCCCTCTCCTTTTGCTCCTCTTGCAACTACAAATGCCCATTTCCTATTCCAAACTTTACTTTCACCCACATCAATTTTGAGGACACCTCTTTCCACTCAGTAACGCTACTAGTCAGTCGACCACTCAATAACAACACCACCCTTTCTTGTGCCCAACCTTCATCCAAGCCTGACTTTCTTCCACTTACCTCTCCAAAATCACACTCACCCTTTCCCCTCCAACTTAGTCTCACTCAGCACCAACACGTCTAACTTCCTCCTCACAAACATCTCACCAATCTCTTGCCTCTTTGCTTCATTCATACTACAACCACCCTCATTCAGCAACCATAACACGGGTTTGGAGAGGCCTGAGTCTCTCTTCCCCCTGCTTGTCTTGCAATCTTTTAGGCAAAAAAAATCAGAGGAGGGGATTCCTAGCCCCCTCCCCCGCCCCTTATTAGTCATCTTTATGACATGCAGGGGTTGCAGCAGAAGTATTCTATGCCCTGGCTACAGGGCTCCCCGTTTAGTTGCCTCTTATGACACGCAAGGGTTACGGTAGCAGTATTCCATCACCCCCGCTATGAGGCTGTACAATTTGCATGAAGTGCAGATTAACTATCTCCATCTGCTGAGAAGTTAATCTCAGGCAATTCTTCAACCTCATTTCATCATATTAATAATGCGTTTGGTATCAATGTGATTTGATACCAGATATGAACTTAACTCCATGAACTATTAACCTGTCGTTGTTGCTCACCCCTAGCTCCTCCTGCGATGGAGGAGCCACGACAGGTGCGCAGCCCGAGGCACGGGAACTCACAGACGTGTGCGTGTTGGGGTGTTTCAGCAGATTCAAGGCCTTATATTAGGAGGCCTGCACCTCTAAAAAAGCTGATGCTGTCTCGCGGGCGCTACCACAGATCACGCACTGATGTATTGTTAAGGATGTGCCTGCCGGGTGAGCACGACCTCATGACATGCTTGACCGTATCGGGTGATCCGCTGCATCGCAGACAGATCGGAAAGGACACTCCTCAGTCTATGCTGGTAAGACTGGAGTGGCATTTGATACTCGCACCTGAGCCGCGACAGGTGGACCCGGTTACCCGTGGGCAACCCCAACATCTCCAAGTCTACCTCAGGCGGGTGACTCAGCAAGATCGTGTTTACTATGTGTTCATTTAATGAAAGAGCTGTGAAGTGTGTGTATCCGTTAGCGTAAAGATGTGTTATCCATAGGACCAGGAATGATTGCAAAAAAAAAACTCAAGTGTGTTGCCAGTGTGTTATGTAGGTGTCAGTTGGTTGGACGAGGGTTCAGTAGATTGTGGCAGGTATGTGCCAGGTCTGAATATGTTGAAGAATCTAGTCTTTCTCATACCAAGTTGATGTTTGAGAGAGAGCACCTTGGTTTCCTCATGCGAGTGCGGAATGGGTGTGGTCTGAGTACAGCTTGTTGCAATGAGCAAGGCCGTGTTCTCTATCCTTTGAAACGGACTTAATGTGTGCGCGTGAAAGGTCAGAGGACCAAGCGGTGTTTGCGTAGATTACGGGCCTGATGAATTGTTACTCCAAGGATGGTTTTAGTGGGACTGTGAAGTATGGGAGTGTTGTTGAGCGCAACATGAGGGTGAATGCAGTGATCACTTATCTGGTGTTAATAATGTGAGAGATGACTTGCTTGCAGACACCTTCATTCTGTTGTCTAGCAGTCAGACTTCAAGAGAGTTCATGTAATGCAGGAGATGTGCAGTTGTGGTCTTTTATTTGTGGCGCTGTGCAATTATTGTGAGGTGGTCCGCGTATGAGCTAATGTAGGTGTTGGGTTCTGTTGGAATGGGTAAGTCATGCATGAAGGCTTTGAAAAGGGAGGGTGAAACACAGAGCCCTGTGGGACATCATTGGGGAAGTGCGGGTTTGAGATATTGTTATTGTCGACAGTGTGTGCGTGACTGCTGGATAGGAAATTAGCAAGCAACTTTTTGTTGTTTGGATGGATGTTTGTCAAGTATCTTGTTTATGAGGAAGTGTCTTGGAAGTTGGAACTGTGTCAAACACCTTACTAATATCAATAGCACACACCAGGGTGTGTTTGTCTGGCTTCCTTGTGATTCAGGTCTTCATGGATGGTCTGGGTGAGGTTGATGAGAAGTGTGGTTGAGGAGTGCGGTTGTGGAGTGTTGAGCCCTGAAACCGTGTTGCGTAGAGGAGCAGCAGGATATGGACCTAAAATTTGTCAAGAACCATCTCTTCAAGACTTTTGAAGGGTTCAGGAGGAGAAAAATTAGTCTGTAAGAGGCTAAATCTGTGGGAGCATTGTTGGGTTGGGATGTCTATGAGGGCCGTGATGGCGTGTGGCTCTGGCTGCTCAAGGTGAATGTATGATGCGCCGTCTGGCCCCGCTGCTGAGGAATTTTTGGTCTAGCTAGAGTCACGACTGGTGTGAAGGATGCCTTTGTTTGGGTTGATCTGCAATCTGTGTAACTATTTGTGTATTCTCCTGTTGTCTGGATGGTGTAGTAGGTAGCAAGTGTTGACATAGTGTTTGTTGACTATGTCTGCTTGCTGTTGGTCTGATGGTATGGTGTGGGTGGTAGAATTGTCTCATGAGTGTGCATAAGTGGTTTGTGTTTTTGTAGTTGAGGCTCCAGATGAATTTCCCTAATTTTGATGGTGAGGATCAGAAATTAGTGTTTGCAAGCACATCCCAACACAGGATTGTCAGTTGTTCACGGATATTTGCAACTATTTCTCTGCTAAGGGTTTCAATCTGAGTGATTTGGTTGTTGGTGGAGATAATGAATGAATTTAGCGCTCAACACCTTATGTCAGCAGGATGCAGCGCATATTTATTGAGCACTGTTGAATCACCATGATAACTCTTTTGTTCTGAAATGTGCCGTTGGAAAGTAGTGTTCTTATATTCCGCTAAGAAAGTAAGGTGCCTCCTTACCGTTCTTACACAGCCCAAGATACTCACTTAGAAGTTCTCAGCTTGCCATTATGCTTATTTTGATTCTTTGTGCATAAGTTTACTGTTTTAGATGAATAACCTACTGTTTGTGCATGAATAAACTTTTTTCTTATTAGTTATTATTATTTTAATGTTTGCCGAGAAAGCTGGATTGAAGCTACTGATGAACCCAGCAGGTATATATATATATTGTATGTTTGCATGGTTAAGTAGTGTGGTGAAGTGTTTTGTGGTTGTGTCAATGGATATGTATTGGGTGATATCAAAGTCTTGTGGACTGGTTTTTATCAATGTTGTGTATTCAACCCAGTCTGCTCTCTTGTACTTACAGAAAGTTAGAGGGGGCTTATTGTGAACTGAGGATCGAAGTTGATTGTTAATAACTAATGGGAAGTTGTCAGTCAACATGTCTTGATGGTCCGCCCATTGACAATTTAGCGCAAAATTGGGAGAGCAGAATGAGACATCTGAGGGGGTTGGTTGTGTTGGGGTCAGAAGGTTTGCACATGGGTGTGTGTTGTACTGTGTGAAAAGTATCTAGCTGGTCAATGTGAACACCACCCCTACAGTCACCGCTCTGCAAGGTGAGCCAGGAGAGGTCATGTGCATTGAAGTCCCCTAGGGTATAGGTGATGGTGGTTGTGTTGAGGTGGTCAAGGTGAGGCGTATAGTGAAGTGGACATCAACTGGTTGGAGGGATGTACATGTTAAATAGTTTGTATTCTTCTTTGTAGATTTGTAAGTGTAGCGATTCTAGTTCTAAAGTGTGATCGAGGGGAAACTATGCAATACTGTATGCATTAGTGTTGGCGAAGTGGAAATTTTTGCGTATAAATGTATGAGTCCACCACCGCCGTTGTCACTGGAATGGTCATGGCGGAGTGTTGTAAATCCAAGAAACTCTGGTGTTTTCAAGTTATGTCTACATTTTGTTTCCTGGAGTAGGGCAATGTGCAGGTGATGTTTGTGTATGAAGGGGTTTGGTTCAACTTGTGCCCATCAATGTCACTTGTGTTCAGTTGTTTTATGTTTAGGTGTTTGGCTTTGCCTTGGGGTTGTTGTGGTACTCAGAGTTTGCGTGTGGAGCCACAGGATGTGGGGATGGCAGTTGGTGGCGGGATGGATGTGGGATGTAGAGCTTGGGGCAGAATAAATGGTGCCCCGGGTCGAGGAGCCGGAGTCAGCAAGCTCGCCGGACGCACAGGAGAGGGGTCCAATCCGGCGCACGATAATGAAGCCAACCAGGGTTGAGTTCAATGTCACCAGCTTGGACAAGGAGGAGGGAAAGAAACACCAGAGGTTGCTCACTTCACCCCAGACAAAAACGGAGTGTGTTGTGGCTCTGGTGTCTGGTGTTTTGTTGGTGAGCCAGAGGCCCAGGCAGTGCAAAGTCCACGTCCAAGCCTACGCCATTGACGACGACGACGTGAACAGGGGAAGTGGTAGGTCTTTCGTAAATCGCCGTCCGATCCCGGACGACGTTGACTTTGTCCGAGGCGAGCGACGCTCCGACGCCGCCACCGTGAGCAGCCCACATCGCTTCCTCTTGAATGACAGGCCTAGCTGCTGTGTGGCGGAAGTCTAAAATTTTGACAGCAGAAGTCCCTAGCACATCCAATTTGACATTCTGTTAAACGATAGGTCAATGGAGTGCAATCTTGTGGTCAGTTTGATTTTGAAAGAGGCAGGAGTACAGGGGATCAGCTCTTGCTGGCAAGTGATACTCAAGGGTTGATGCAAGGTTTGTTGTTGATGAGATTCCTAGTCACACTTCCAATGCAGTTATTTATAGCTGGAATGTGAGATCAGGGTTTCTGCTCCTGGAGCTTTAAAGTGAACAACATAGTGTAACAGATATTGCTCATCACAAGGCATCTGCTGATGATTGCAAGTTGTTGGATTCCAGCTTGGAAAATTCAACTGTTGGCCAGAGTGCAGTTAATTAGCTAAGGTATTTAGTATTCTCTTCAATTTATTCTTTTACATCAAGCACTAAATGTAAAAAATGTTCATGTACAGCAATACAGTTATATTTTACTAGACCACAACTTTTGCATTATAAAAATTACATTTATTTGAACCTATAAAAATCAAACCTTGATCTCAAGTCAAGATTGACTGTATACAAATGTCTGGTTTGTGTTGGATATTAATTACAGTTTCTTTGCACAACTATTTCCTATAGCTTTCTTCAGACTTTACAATGAGAATCCTATACTAGGAAATATTATTGCTAAAGATCTGCAACCTTGATAGACACAAAAAAGTGCCATCAACCCTTCCAAGTGAGTTTGGTAAAGTAGACCGCAACTAACTAGGTACCTACAGGCAGCTAGTAGCCATTAGGTTCTCAAAATACAACAAGCAGCATCAATACTTACAACTTCATCAAGGAAGCAATTGTACTTGTGATAATTTGGTTTGAGCTGCTCACAAAACTGTCTGAAGAGAAGACAGCCAATTGGCTGTTTGTCCACAACAAAGTTGTAATTTGAAGCTGCAAGAAAAAGAAAGCAGGGAACTTGCAAATCAGTCTTGCTAGTCATTCAAATAAAAGTATCTAGAGGTTATGTTTCTGAAATAAATATTGTATTGGCAAGTGGTTAGCAGCTAGCCCCTATGCATATAAAAAAGCTAATATATATGGCAAAGATTCATTAATAAACAGAAGTAATGCTAATAATATTGAATAGCTAATTATTCAGCAATCTTTTGTCAAGCAATGAGTTTCATTTCATAGATCACTGTGGTATTTATATATATGGAGACATGTGATGCAATCCAACAACAACCAACATTAAATTGAATTCAGTTACTGTATTGTATATCAATATATGAAAACACATAATACAATTTAATAATAGTAAACCTAAGTCCAGTAGCTAACACTGAGCTTGTAAACCTTGTTAAGAGATTAAGAAATACCAGTCTGTTGTTTTAACTGTTACAACAACCCTGGGCTTCAAAAACACAGCTGGTAAAGTGATTCCTACAAAATGTCAGAAGGAATTGGTAATATTGCCTAGCTAATGCATACCTAAATGTTGGGCAGCAACACAAAACTTTTAGTAGCTGATGAAAACAAAGTTGGTCAATAAATTCATCAATCATTTGTTTCCAGGATCATGGGAAGCTAATAGGATTTTAATCAATTTTACACCTGAAAAATCAAGAGAAGAAAACTAAGTAGCTAGGTATATAGTTAGGTTGCTATGGTAACTGCAAAAATGTGAACAGTCTCAACCAAAATTGAAGAAGAGCCAGCATAGTATCACAACAGCTTATCCTGTGACCAGTAAGTGGGTCAGACTAATGACATCGCTAGGTTGAGAGAAGACTCTTCAAATAACATTAATCCACACACCTGTTTTGAACAAAAACAGTTCATAGTAAGAAGACAATTCAGATGCCATGGTACACGAGATGGTACCCTTGCAATTGACTTACTTGAAAAGAACAATTTTGTGAGGTGTTAGATACTGTATTTTTCAGTTAATTAGAGCTAACAATATATAAGTAGCTGTCAGTTTGCTAAACAGACAAGCCCTTGTAGATTGCAAATATCAACCATCACAATGACTTGGGGTAGGTAATGATAGAGCTACTAAGAAATCATAACAAGTTAGAGAAGGGAAATTATTGAGAAAAAACCTAAGCTGCACATGTAGAGCTACAAAAAAATCATAACTGGAGAAAATAAATTATTATTTTTCAAATCTAAGCTGCACAAGTTAGTTGGAGCTACATGTACTTAGCTTGCTATGAAATTAATGTAGCTATGCAAAGAAAAGGGCCAGGGAACTTACTGAATTTTTCTCTTGTCTCTAAGCATGTAGAAATATGTGGGAACTGCAGTAACTTTTTCCATTTCTTACTTTTCCCCTTGTTGCTGTCTGATCCACCTGGAAAAATATAAATGGATAAACGACATAACATGGATGTTCACAGTTCAATTAGCAAGTTCTTGCACTGTGGTAGCTAGCTAACAAGCTATTCTATAATGAACTAGCTTTATAACCATAAATAAATATTTTTATGAAAAACATAGCTTGTCACAGATAAAATTTCAATTGAGCTCTTCACTAAACTTTCTTATAGAAGCCATCCAATTGGCAGCCTGTGTACTGTAGAAAAAAATTATTGTAATTGCAATAGAAAAGCTGGCTTTTTCTGTTCCAGTTGAATAAAACATTTTGTTAGCTTTGACCTGTCATGGGGGGTCCAGCTACTGTTTTCATAATTATATTCTATGATCAGACACACTAACCCAACAGTTACATAGCAATACAGTAACATGTAAAGTGACTGAAAGTGTGATTTTGCTAAGCTTTATTCCACAAATTGAAACCTAATGAAAGTGTGCCATCACACTTTTTCTAGCTATTTGCCAATACTAGGGTAGTGCCCTGGGAACATCCATAGCAATGAAGAAAAATAGGTGGAATTTTGAGAGATGCATGCACATCTGTTGCACTCCAAAATTTATAGCATAAAAGGCTGACAAGCTCATGTTCTGAAATGTCTTTGAGGATATCATTCATCTTGTAACAGGCATCATGTGTTGAATATTCCACCCAACTGGCTTTTTGGTAGTTGAATTGAAGTTCTTGTGCAGATGGGATGTAAAGTTGATTGGAGATCTGATGATGGGGTATGCTCCTGTGATGAAGGTAGGACTCCCCAAACAGGTTGGGGCAGCAAGTTATAGGAGCATAGCAATAGATTAATTGCAGTTTTGTATTTCAGGGTGATCCAGGTGGATTGTCCACAATTGAGAAGAACCAGGTAGAGAAAATATGTGGTGGCTATTATCACTCCTCTGGGGTTATTGCTCTTGCATCCACATATTCCATGGTAGCCATTGAAGTCTCAAAGGAGAAGTACAGGTGAGGAAAGTGTAATTGGTTCAACAGTTTAGTCATCCATGCTTCTGACAGTTGGTGACTTCCTGATAAGAAGATAGATACCACTGCTACAAGTTTTGCAATGCATACTGTTACACCAATTGCTTGGAGTTCAGTGAAAAGGTGATGAGGTATGCTTAGGTGGATCAGGAGAGCCCCTATGTTGAGAGCCATTACATTGCAGTGGCCTTCTTAGCAGTGTGTGAAAGTTGCAGTCTCTCAGAGCCTAATTTCTTCAAGACCTATCATCAATGGCTTGTGGGTGGAAAGTAGGGATAGTAACTTGCAAATTTCATCCAAAGTCACTGGCAGTTTAACTGGGGTATTCAGTTGTTCACTTTGAATGTGATTTACGATCACGCTTTGATGATCTGGAGTGGTGGCAAGGTTTGTTGCAGGATGATCTGTTTTCTGGGGTACATGGTCTTATAAAATTACTGCATTTGCAAACTGTATGAGAAATGGTAAGAAGTGTCCAATCTTTTTTAACTTTTGAAAGATTTTATTTTCTGTTTGGCTGCTTGAAATGTGGGAGTGACGAAGTAGTAACTGGTGGGTTAGGCCAGCTGACGTGAGGGGTTGTACAGAAATTTCTGGCAAGTCCTTTTTGAACAATTTTTCTTACATTCCCGTGTTGACATCGGTGACAGTGTCCGGGAGTAGGTGTAGTTTGGTATGCGGTATGAGGTTTCCATTAATTTCTACACATCAAGTCCCAGCTGGTATGTTCCTTTTAACTATTGCAATCTAGTTTCCTTGATGTGTGGTAGATGGGCCAAATTCAAACAAAATCATTTTCAATACTATCATATATCACGTAGCTATAATGTTAATATAATCCCAGAGTAAGAAAACCTCTATTTGTGTTTGCTGAGACTTGACTAATTGCAATCTTGTTTACCCATCAGTTTTTTTTATAGTTGCCTTATTAGCTGATAGGTGGGCTTATGCTGATGCAAAAGTGATGTAGGTTGGAATAAGTAACCTGAGTATGTCTGTATAAGTAACCGGAGTATGATTGCAGGGAGCAGTTGAAGGCAAAGAAGTGCCATGAGGTTGTTGTCTAACTACTCCATTGTAAACGTGTTTTCCTGTATTCAGTGAGTTTGTAAAGGTCTTCTGTACCAGTTCCTTTAATGAGAGCATAAATAATTATTGCCATTCCAATATATCACGCTGCTGCCACATCTTCTAAAAACTATTTACAAATAATGCCTCACAACCGGTGATTACTTTAGTAGGTGGTTGTTGTAGACACTAGTACACTTTATATCAGCATGATTTATTCTTGCAGGACCAATATAGATTGGTCAGGGATTTGATGAAGTATTGGTGAAGGCAAATTTAGGTGTTATCAGTATCGGCAGGTGTCAGCATATGGTGAAAGTATTGGTATTGGCAAGAAGTGGCCAATACATTGAAATAAAACTTATTAATATCATAAATGTTACAATGAAAATGATAAAAATTCACATACACTACCCGAGCTAAAGAACTTCAGTTATACAAGTTTGAATTTATCAATGCTTCTTTGCATTACATTTCAATTTCATTTCATTTGTTTATATATTTTCCCAAAATATATTTGATTAATTAGCCATCCTTGGTATTGGACTCCCATTTCATTACTTGGATACAATGTTTAGATGTTCATTAGTAATACACATACTGGACATATTCACTAGAAGTTGGGCTGCAAGGCAGCTTGTTTACAATAGTTAAGTCGGCATAGTTCATCAAAACAGGAATTAATTTCAATGATATAGGACGGATTTATTAACAAGATCCATGCGTGTAGTTATGCCTACGTCTGATATAAGTACTTTTCAGCCTTGGTTTGGCACCACATAAACAATCAGTCATCTCCTAAAATTAGATGTGCTCTGACAAAACTCACAAGCAAACAAAAAATTATCTTAAGGTGGGACAGAAAATTCAATAGAATGCACATGCCCTCATCAAAACAACAGGGTGCAATATTTTCCGTAAAAGTTAACAAGAAAATCAAATGCTTCTTTGCTTAATCTCTGAATTTAGTTTTTGAAAAGAAAGTTGCTTTTCTGAAAAAGAAGGTATGATTGAATTTTCTTTCAGGTTGTATAATATTTCTTCGATAATTAGATCAGGACCTTCAAAAAAATAACTATCCTAGGAGAATTTGGCAACAATTTAGATATTATTTTCATAATTACAAAATTCCGGAGAAGAAAAAATGACACAAATTTCTAAATTGGTTAACAAATGCTGAAGACATCTTTAGTATGACTGGAAGATAGCATCGACCGGGGTGATTCCCCACGGTTGGCAACATGGGGTGACTCCCCACGGTTGGCAACATGGGGTGACTCCCCACGGCTGGCAACATGGGTTGACTCCCCGCACCCCCCTTTGGCCCCCTTTGGGCCTTAAAACATTGAGAAAATCACTATTTGACCACAGGAATTGAAAGAGCATGTCTTCATTAGTAAGTATCAGTTAATTGAGAAAATTCCATATGAAAAATTGCCAAAGTGAAGGTGTCTTTTTCAGGTCTTTGACAAATTTAGTTCGGGAAAAACAACATTCCGCAAACTTTGATGCTGTGGCTAGTTTCCAGTGCTAGTTTCTTGTGGTTGTTTGCAAAATATCGATTTTGAAGATATATATATATATACAAATATACAACTGCGGGGAATCACAGGTGAAAAAAATTATTGGGGGTGATTCCCCGCACCTAATTTGTTGATAATTATCTTTGTTTTTCTTCAATGAAATGTAATTAAATGCAATTCTTCACACATATGAAGACATCTGGAAGCAAATGGACCAAAAATGATAACACCACAGCTCATTTAAAAATGCGTAACTTATTATATGAATTGATGTTTATAACACATGGTGACAAGTCTAGGCCCAAGTGTTAACATATATTAATGAACCAGAAACAATATTTCCTCATATTTTCATATCAAGATAACAATACCTTACCTAGCATGCCTTGTATTCATGTTAATGCAATTAGTTTGGTATAGAATTAAAGAAAAATAGTTTTTACTTGTTTTGGTGTTTCATTTACTAGTTCTTTTTTTTTGTAATATTAGCTCATTTACTGATACTTTAGGTTCATAATTAGTTCAGGATATGGAGAAAATTAGATTGCAATTATTGAAGAAAAACATTGTTTGCCACAGTGAAATCTGAAAGAAAAAAATTTTGACTGCAGCAAAAGATGAGCATAAAAAAAACTGTCAGACATAATATTTCATTTCAAATAACTGATGTATACTAATATAGGCATGCTCTTTCTATTGGTACTCTCAAACTTTCAATTCACATTTCATTCATTGATATCAGGGGGGGTTGCTGGGAATCACCCTGTTTGGTGCAGAAAATCACCCCCCAATTAGAGGCCGTAGCTTGCAACAGTTTCTTTGTAAATGACTTTTTCTTGGTTAATGATAGAATGTTGAAAGTTACGGTGCTTCATGGTCACAATAGTAGCTATACACACGTTAAATAAAAAGTTTTGCGGCCGCATGCTTCTTGAGTTATTTTGAAATAAGCAAAAAATGCAAGGAGTCACCCCAGTCAACACTATACAAAATTTTAAAATTGGAAAAATTGTAATTCATCTTGGACCTTCTGCAAACTGATCCTAAAAAACATTGTTTATGATCCATGTCATACAGGACACAATGCACAGTGGGTGGCCAGTTTGAACAATCAAAGTTTCCAAGATTGATTTATGATCAAATCTGGAAGAAGTCAAAGAATATTTTGATAATACATTACAAGTTCAAAAGTGCAGATAACCTTGGAGTGGAGCAGACTGTAATTCATCAATGGGAGGCTGATAAGATGATCACAAGGCATGGACAGATTGGAAAATAAAAAAGATAGGTTCAACTCCAGCACCAAGAGATTGCTTTGACTTGATAGAGGCAGTCTTCTATAACATGCAAATACTTAGTTTTTTACATTAGCTACAGAAGGAAGTTTTCTAGGTGACACATCACTTCTTTTTAAACTTTCAACAAAAAATATGTCAAGCAACTGTATTTACACCAGGAATTTGTTGGTTGTTATTCAACCAAGTTGTATGCAGCCATCAATCCAGAGGCAGCCACATCTTTACATACCTTTTTAAAATACAAGCCAATATATAGATAACAAAAACTGGAAATCTGTCTTTCAAACATGTAACTCACATAAGTTAAACCATTGTACCAACATGATATAAAAGTGCAAAGATAACCATTAAATGAGTTCTTAAAGATTGAACATATGAATGAATAAATATCAGCCATGAACAGTTGGTTTGACACTTCACCAGTTACTGCTATCAGACAACCTCCCAATAAACTTGTGGTTCTACTATTCAAATTATTTATTTCCACTGAGGCCTTCCTTCTAGAGAGATGAGTTAGCTATAGACTGAACAGAACTCAAGCTCACGAGACCTCACCTTCTCGTGCTTTTAAATAAACAGTATTGGCGACTATATTTTCTAATTCCATGAGTTCCAGGATGGCAGTTAGCGACCTTGATGGGGTCCCTACTGCGGCGCGCCTCAGCCATGCACGCAGCTTACACCTTACACTTGCTGGGGTGGGGACACACTAAAATATGGCGATGTCCTGCTTCAGGAACTTGTGCTACTCCATTGTTTACCCTACCATTTTTGATAAATTACCCTAACTTCAGTACAAAACCTATAAACGTGATCTGACAAAAATACGAAAATTTTCTGAGTATTGATTACAGAATTGTATAGACTCTTTGATAAGCTATTGTAGAAATCCAATTTTAAAAATTGCGATTGATCATCGTTATTTCGTGAGAAATCATCGTAGTTTATTGTATATGGTGACATGTAATTTACTACCCATGCGAACAAACGTATATGACTACAAATTACTTCTACAGCAAATGACATAGATCAAGATGAATACTCTATGAACATGTCCTATACATTTGGACTCAGATATTTTCAATTGGTCCCATCATCATCTTGATTATGGAGTACAGGCTGAGACAGGAAGGCTCAATAACGATTTGCTATAGAGCTGGAATCACAACATTGTAGTTCCAAAACTTATATGGGCTTGAAGTGGCGTCATAATGACATAAATTTAAAGGTGCACTAGATTTTGCGTCATTGAAATTCTTTTTAAAATTTATATCGGGCTAGTAGGGTCTATTTAATAACATTACAGTCATTTAAAGTGTCTAAATAGGCTAATATAATTTCTGGTGCGTATTAACTATTACCATCTTAAGAATCGCCCACGGATAACCGGCGCTTTGAAAAAAAAAATATGTCATCCTGCTTGTGTGAACACGTACGAGTAATTTTACTACTCAGCGCCATCTCACCCAGCTGGTCAACTTCCATAAAACATGCGATTGTTGATATCCTATCATTTTCTTCCTAACAATATATATGTTTTGCTCAATCACGTGAACGTTAAGCTATTTGGATCGAGATGGTCTGACACCATACTGACTCGCTCCTTAAGAAAAGGGTGTGTTCCTGATTATTGTCAGAAGGTCATCTAAATAAATTCAAGTAATTGATGAAACACGTTACGTTTGCATTCTAGGATGAAAATTACGTTTCAAATGATTCATCTTACAATTATTTGACCTTATGCATTAACCTAATGCAATAAAATGCAATATATACAATAT
>SDVV010003004.1:0-21994 GCA_016164225.1 Gammarus roeselii | reverse complement strand
TGAGAATAGATGAAGGGGCTCATATACACCGTAACTCTGACGTACGCCTCAGCGACTGTCCATGTGAAGCAATGCTAGGCAGCGGCAACTGGTAGGCTAACGCTAGAGTGACCATTGTTACTCGAGTAACCGAGTAGATGGACTAGAGCAGTGAAGGTCAATTTTATCGTTGTGACGCAACATGATATTGGCAGTCTCTGAGAGTGTGAGACTTATAATTCTCCAGTCATTTTGGTGCGGATGTGAGGGAGGGTAAGAAGATGGTCCTTTAGACATGTACGAGCATAATGACAGAGGGAGGCACAAGAAGGGAGTGACCTAAAGTCTGGCGCCGAAATATTGCTCAGAACTAATAAATAGCTCCACCAATGGCACGTTGTTGCTATGGGATCCAATGATGAAATAAGTACATGGCCGCAAGACACGCACGCAGTTAATATAGGTGGAGGAAATGGAACGCTGCTGTGCTCAAAAAGAGCTTTCACTTAAATCAAACAAGTATCACGAGTAAATTACTAAATAAGATGGAGAATTAAATTACAATACAACAAAATAACCTCAATGTTGTCACCGAAGTATCTCCTATATCTTACATAGACATAAAAATGTTTAGCAAATTAATGTTAAAATTGATTATTTTTTGAGACTTGTTTGAGATTGTTCTCACTTAGCAATCAACTAAGCAACTATGAAAAAACTAAATAGAATAGTTGTAAGAGAGGAGTGTAGCAAGTGCATCGTCATTGAAGTAGGAATACAATTAGAAGGGAAATGCCGTTACATCTGTACAATTCAAAGCCGGTAAAGTTGACAGAACGGCTCCGATACTTCAAAGTGGCCCATAAATGATAAGTCATGAGTTTCGCTAGTGACAATGTTCCATTAAACATTTTTCGGTCAAGAATTCAACATGTCTTGCACAGCTTGCAAGACACGCGAGGAGGGGGGCATATATGTCAACTATAACCACTCTGAAAAAGTTGCAAGACTCGCGTTAAATGTAATTGGAGAACAGCTTAAATGTGAGTATCAGGTGGCAGCATGCGTCCTTGGTGCTTCGTACAGAGACAGGCCACGCATCGAGTGCAACAGTAACCAGAGGAGGCTTGGGTCAAGCCAGTGGCACGCTGTTCCATCGTCACCATTGCAGTGCCAGACACCACCAGATACGAGTTGCCGAGTCAATGGAAGAACAATTAGGACTTAAATGAGAAAGTTAGACAATGCCATCAGTTCTGAAAATCAGAAGGACCCGGCATAAGGCCGGGTCCTGGCTGGTGCGACACTGCATCATTCACAAGCCATTATGTATCAGAAGTTGAACTTAGCAACCGTAACCCCTGCAAGCTGCGTTGTGTCGACCCCCCCCCCTCCCCTCCAATTACCAATTGATGATACAGAGCGCACAGTTTATAAATATTTTCTAGTGGTAACGCATACAATGCAGCAGAAAGCTTCTCTAGAGTTGTATCATGGTTATGATTTTATTGCCTTTACTGTTGCACCAAGATTGTTTTTAGATGTAAAGTCCTCGTTGAGATTATGTTTCAGGAGCGACTTGAGCGTTGAAGATTTTCAGATCAACAGTTGCCAGTTAAGCAGTTAATAGAAAACGAGACATGAATGACAGCAATAACTTTCATGCACTTTATGTGGCTCTGTAATGAATTTTGTAGAAATGAAAAGCAAAAGCCAGAAGAGAACGTTGTACTTAGTTCGAATACCTCGAGACGAGTGAAGAGCCAACAAGGAACAAGTTGGTCAAGAAAGAAACTCCACGGCTCTCACCAAAAAAAAAGTTCACAAATTTTCCTAATTTACAAACAATGTAAACGATCGAAAATAAATATTTCTACTCTGTATCCTGGTAAATTCCAAACATGAGATGATTGGAATAGTAAATAAAGATTTTGGGCCACGTAGCTAGATAAGAAAACATGTTGAATTGGAGAGACGAATAGAAAACGTGCTCAATTGGAGACCAGAAAATAATAAATAAATCTTGTGACTGTTTAGCTAAGCACTCATAAAATAACTTCATTTTAGTCAAATCAAGTGCCTGGGCGGCAACAAACCTGAGGTTAAACCATTCGTAAGTATGTGATAGTCAGTATACCCAACATGAACAAACGCAAGGAAGTCTCAATCCATTTTTAAACGAAATTCCTCAATCCATTCAGTTAGTAACTCGAAGGGTTTTATGCTTTGCTTTTTCCAAGCATTTAATATGGTAATAACAACCAAGCGTCAAATTCCAAGGAACTCATCATAAAAATTCATCAACAAAAAATAAAATAGTAAGCTACAGAAACGAAGATATTTTGTAAAAGCGTTTACGACGAGAGAATAGCAGCCACAGCGGCCAAACACCAAGACTACTCGGTAACGGGGACTGAGATTCGCAGCTGGGCCATTGCCATTAGCAGCCTGGACAGGAGACGAGGAGATACGGTCAACCAGTTAAGCTCACAGCAACAAACAAATGCGGGCTGTAACTCGCCCAATGTTTGGTTGCAGCAAAGTAAATTTTTTTTCGCCATTAGTCAAATGTTGGGCAGTGACCGGTCGTTCAACGTTGGACAAAACTACCCAAAATAAAAGCTGCAAATGGCAAAAACGGCAGCCTTGTGGACGACATCGACACACCAAACGATTGCCTGTAACCGCGAAAAATGATCATGAACACTTTCCAAATGCGATGACGGGCTGTATGAAGACGGAAGCTATGACCGACAGGTCTGTTGCAACGCCAAACCTCTAATAGGTAATAACTCAGGACACTAGCGAACTTCTCTGAACATTACAACATCACAACCTCGGCTATGGACTTTCAAAGGCACACTCAAAAATTCAGATGATTTTCCCCAACAGATTAAATTTTAAGTACCACGTCCAGAAAAACCATCGTTCAGTGTCTTATGATAGAAACAAATGACACAGCAGAACAATATTTCTCATAGCTAGGAGACATAAAATTAGATTAAGGTGTCCATGTCCACCAGAGCTCTGATGCAAGTCTTTCTGAGCTCCCTCATAGGGCGCAAAGCTCATAATTTTTGATACTCGTTTCCAGGCAAACGTTGTCAGTTTACCCACCATTTTATTTACCATGGATAGCTTACGAATGCGTCCAGAAACGATTTAGTATACCCAACAAATTATTTGGCTACATACTGAAATGTTTTATACTCAGGCACCTCAACCACGAGTAATTGGCACAATTGCCAACGATAATTCTCGACATTTTAGTTGTAATTGGGTCGATGTAGAAGTAATATATTCAATTCAAAATTGAATGTCATATAATTGATCTGGCTACGTTGACCCACTCGAATAACAGGCGTCGACCTGCTAAGAGCGGTGTATACCTCACTCAGTAGATGTAACTGTAAACTGAAAAGCATTTACTAATTATCAGTGCGATTAAAGGGCGGCCGGTTCAAAACCTGCACACAAAATTGATTAGAGCTTTATTGACCGAGAGCACAAAACAATGACGCTGGAAGGGCGGACAACGATATACTTCCCAAATCAACTTGAGCTCCAATTTGCCCTGGCCTGGACTATTTAGATAAGAGCAGCATAGACATAACGACCGCAGTGCCTAGAGATGACCTTAGCCCGAACGAATTTAAAGAGAACGCGCTATAAACCATGACCGTGGTGCGTGCGTGCCAGTTTGTGCTACGCGACTTCACCTGGACGAACCGTGCCCCACAACGACTTAGACCTGGAAAACTGGTAATGACAACAGCCATGCTCAACTGCACTGCCGCCACGAACCTCACCGGAACGACGTTGTTCCGTAGTCCTCATAAATAAATGAAGAGGTAGTTTGAAAAATAGGAAAATATTTTTGCAAGTTGACGCGGCGTGGAGGAGCAAGTGTTACGTATAACATTAGTAGAAAACTACCAGCCGCCATTAGGAGATAACAACCATCAGTCAATGAGGTACTTGAAGCCAGATTTTCAAGATGCTCAGGCTAAGACAGACAAACGAATGTCGCTATGTTGTTCACTGTCATTCATACATGGACGATGAACCGCTGATAAAACGACAAAACCTAGGTGACAAGATGAAGTAGTGAGTCGAGCACCAATAGCAAGCGTGCAGTCAGTCCCGAAAAACACATTGACAGCAATCCCCAATAGCACACTTGCGGCTACTTCTTATCGAAACACTGACAGCCAACCCCTAATAAAATGCAGGCAGACAATCTCATGACACACTGGCAGTCAATCCCCAAGGACACACTGGCTGTCAATCCTCCAATGACAAATTTACAAAAAATCCCCCAATACACACTGACAAAAAATCCCCCAATGACACACTGACAAAAAATCCTCAATGAAGTGCAGGCAGAAAATTCCTAATGACACACTGGCAGTCAATTCACAATGACACACTGGCCCACTGGCAGTCGATCCCAAACGACGGCAAATACGAAGTGTTTTAATTGTCTTGCGCGTTTTGTCCTTGTCCGTTGACTCCCTTGGGAGTGTAAATGCGGGCGTTCGGGTCGAGATTAGAGTGCTGCGGTGGGTTGGGAGGCTGAGAGTTGTTGCAAGGGGGAGAGATGGGTCCGGGGGTGGGCGGAGAGATAGGCGGCTGCTGCGAAGAGAAGGAGAGGGGCGACAGCTGCTGCACGGAAGGCGAATGGGGCGGCAGGGAAGAGGGGAAACCCAAGCCAACCACCAGAGAGTCCAGGTTGAGGTCGTTCACCAAGTTCGGGGGCAGCGACGACTCCATCGAGTTGCTCACCTGAGAGCAGACCGCACGCTATCGTTAGATGTGTTCCAGGCGGATAAAGGGGGCATTATACTCACTTAGTCCCCACGACCAGCTAGCATTAAACGTTATCTCTTCGTTGGATAAATGATGCTCTAAGGTCACACATAGATTGTGTTCTGCCCATCGCCAAATGATTGTAATCAACTCTAGAGAACCCCTCCACCCTGTAAAAGGCAAATGCCGGCAATTTAGACGATTGCTTGTGGCATTAAGTTTACGTAATGGCAAGGAATCTGGTCTATTATGGCAAAAGCATTAATGCAACTAATACCATGTGGTGGCCAACACAATGTGAGGAGTGTTAGCCAACCAACACAGACCGCAAGCCGTTCACGGTAGGGTGCAATCAGATTAGAGTGACGAATCTTCCTAGCGCGCTGGAGTCGGCAGCCTACTGGCGCCGAAAGTCAGACCAGCAACTAATGCTGTTGCAAGGTAAATACAATTTTATATTGTAGATTAGAGTGATAGGGTATATAACTGGGTAAAGTCCATGTCCTTTACGCGGCGAATGTCAAAAGTATGCACGGTTACCAAAGAAGGTACAAAACTCCCCGGGTGGCAACAAGGAGGATCACTAAACCTAGCCTGTTCCAGAGCCACAAGGATTCGCAGTCGTCCTTAAAGGTACCGAGAGCAATGCGTTCCCAATGCCTGGATAGGGGAAAGATGAAAAAGAGCCAGAAAACAAGTATCCCATGCATGTGATCTACATTTGGTGTATGAAATCTCACGCATGAGAACAACAGGAATACAGATACCGACACTGGGCCGAATACCCCAGTAATGGGGCTGGCCGATGGCAAGGCGCACCTCACACTAGTCATACGCTCACACAACTTAGCCTTTTTGCGCTAAAGGACCCGGCCGGAAGACCCCGCTACATAAACTCTGGGTCATGAGTACGGTCCGAGGTCAATGTCAGCAAAGGGCCAACAAGATGCCAAGGGCAGGGAAGCCAATCAGCGTCAAAAATCTTCCAATCACAAACTTTCTAAACTCACGCCTATATATTCTATGCACTCTTGCTATCTCCACACTCAAGTCTCTCCTTCCTAACGCCTGCTTTACCCCATCCATCCACCCAAACTTCGGTCAACCTCTAGGCCTACGTCCACTCGCCTCAACCTTCATCAACATTTTCAACAATCTTCCTTCGTCCATCCCTAACATGTGCCTGAACCATATCAAAACACGCGAATCAACTGTCTTCTAACTTCTTCGCCATCCCCGTTATAACTCGAAGCACGTCGTGCTTAGCGTCAGCCAAGCCATGCTTCTCAAACATTTCAAAATGAAGAAAACAGTCAACCGTCTTCTCTCTTCTCTTCTCACCCCCCTCCTTTAAGTCTCAGCTCCGTTGAGCCAATTGGGCCAACTACACCCTCATACAACCCTCTCTTTACTTTCATCCCCTACGTCCTACACATCATTACACTCTCCAGTGCATGCAACACTTACAGCCATCACTCGCGACTTCACCTCAGTTTCCACTGGTACAGTTTTCTACACATGGGAGCCCGGGTACTTAAAACACTGAACTACCTCAAACAACTCTCCATTCAAGAGGACACTAATTCTGTCGGCAATGACATTTCTCTAGCATCTCATTACTTTACTTATACCAACGTTCACTCGAAGCCTCCTCCTCTGACACACTCTTACCAACTCCAATACTAGCCTCCATAGCTTCTCCTCTGAATCCGCCACCAGTGTCATATCATACGCAAACAGTAACTGGCTGAACTGCCACCTCCGCCCATACGCTTCCAAATGCTCAAAGCCACGACCTATTACACTTGCATTCACCTCCCTGACCACTCCTTCCATGTACAGATTGAACAGCCAGGGAGACATATCGCAGTCTTGTCTCAGGCCCACTTTCACTGCGAACCAACCACTCAACTCACTCCCCAGTCTGACACATGCTCTGCTGTCAACATTAGAGACCCTGAACCGCTTTCAACAGATTTCCGCCCACTCCATACTAACTTAACACCGTCCACAGTGCTTCCCAGTCAGTTCTGTGGAAGAAAAATGCAATTCCATGAAGGCCCAGGACACATCCTTTCCCTTTGCAAGGTACTTCTCACTGACTCGGTTTACAGTAAAAAACTGATCGGCATACCCTCTACCACTCCAAAAGCCACACTGTTTCTCGGCAATTGCGCCATCCGCACCGTCGCCAATCCTTTTGATCAGCACTCTCCAGTGCAACTTATCGACCACACATAACAAACGTATGCCTTCTGAGTTGCAGCATTCATGTTCAAGTCCTCTGCCCTTATACAGTGGAACAATGCAAGCACTCCGCCACTCAATCGGCATCACGGCCGCCACAAAACACAGATTCAGTAGCCTCACCAGCCATTCGACAATCGTTACTCCACCCCCTTTTCAGGCACTCAATCGCAACGTCATCCTTGCTTTCATCACCTCTACCGCCTCCTGCACTTCTTCCCTAGTAGTCATGTCCGCAAAAAGCCTCTCCAAAAACCGGCATCCGTGCACCACCACCACCCACAGCAAAAATGTCAGCCGATATGATTTTCTACAACAAAATCCTTGGCTCACCTTCTAAGTACATCACTACTTCCCAACAACAACTGGCCGTTTTCATCTTCCACTCCCCACCCGCTTCACCTCTATCCAGAACATCTTTTTGTTCTCCCTCAAAATTCTGGCACCTGGCATCAGCGTCCTTTTTGACTCTCCTCACCACCGGCTTTCCACTTCAAGTTTCCTCTTCAAAGTTGTCATATGCCACTACCGACCTCGCTTGCGGCATCGACAGTTTGACCTCCTCGTTCCGTCACTTCAGCCCTTATTTCTGCCCCCGCCCACACATTTCCTCCACATCTCGCAGCTACTGCCTTCTCACGTTGTCATATTCCTCCTTCAAACCTGCTAAAGCTCCACAGCTCTGCTTTCCACATTCAGTTCACTCACCTTTACTACTCCTCATCCCCTTCGTCTCTGCTCCACTCCCAAACTTACTTCAATCAGCATATGGTAAGACTCCTTCACCGGCTATCAACCCCCACTACTATCCTCGAAATCAGCACAAAATCCATCAACGCTCTCTCCACCACTGCACCGTGGGTCATCCTTACCCATGTGTACTTGTGGATATCTCGCTTCTTGAACAAGCTGTTTTCGACCGTCAACTCCTGCTCCATGCACAGACCCATCAGGTTTTCTCCACAGTCATTTGTACCAGGAACGTGATACCTCCTCATCACATTCTTCACCACTAAATCTCCAACTTTCGCATCAAAGTCGCCCAGTACAACCACGTTGTATTGACCTCCATAACTCCCGATACACTCGCTCAGGTCAGTCCAAAAATGCAGATCGCTACGAGGTCCGTACGCACTCACAAACGCCTATCTTTCTTCACCAAGAATAGAAAGAAGACAAAGGATGAGTCGTAGAAAGAGGTTGCCTAAAAGACCGTAACTTGTCTGTATTAGAAACCAGAAAATATAGAAGTCCGGAACTGTGTGCGTGTGTGCAACGACTACTGGAAGAGTTGTTAAGAGGTAGTTTGAGCTAGGCTTTTGGAAAGAGTTGCCAAGAGGGAGTTAGAGCTAAGCAAAGGAAATTGGAAATAAACAAAAGATTCAAATGAGGTGAATAAAACGTAAGTAAATTCAGGATGTGGCAGAAAAGGAGAGACACCGACTAGATTAGAGAAATTTGGTTCACTACTGCTACCGCGCTGTTACACTAGGACTCGACTGATCGAGTCTACTAGTGCTACTGTGTTGGTGGACTAGGATTTGAGTTTCCCGGTTCACTAGTACCAGTGTAGTTCGACTAGGATTATTGTGCTCGAGTTAACTAGTGCCACACTCTTTCGACTAGGATTAGAGTAATCGAGTTGTCTAGTGCCATCGTTTTGTTAATACACTTATGTACTGGCCTTACCTGAGGCAGCAGCAACTTCGAGGAGTAGTGGTAGGGCTGCGGCGCACTATTGTTTGTGTGCAGAGTCGTGGAGCTGAAGCTGGTAGCAGGACACACCGCCAGTACCTCGGTGAACTTTGCCTTCAGCTCCTCTATGTCCTTATCTTTGCGCTCAAGGTGACCTGAGAACAGCAGAGGTTACTGTCAGCACATGGAGATGAGGCTTGATATCATCAAACAACCTTGACTTGTCTTCAGCAGCTATGCATATACCCACACATTATAGCACGGCTGTCTGCAGCCTCTACGCAGTTTACCCAAACATTATAGCACGGCTTGTCTTCAGTAGCTATGCTGTTTATCCACACATTAAAGCACGGCTTGTTTTAAGCAGCTGCGCATTTTACCCTCACGTTATAGCACGGCTTGTCTCCAGTAGCAGCGCAGTTTACCTATACATTATAGAACGGCTTGTCTTCAGCAGCTGCCCATTTTACTCACACATTATGGCACTGTAATAGGCAAGCAGTGTCAGTCATGGTACACTAACCAAATACAGATACAGACACTAGGCCGCATCCCACAGAAAGGGGGTGGCCGACGGCAAGGCGTACCTCACACCTTCATACGCTCACACTCACACAACGTAGCCCTTTTGTGCTAAAGGGTCCGGCCGGTACCCCCTGAACATACACTCTGGGTCACGAGTGCAGTCCGAGGATCCGTCGTCAGCAGAAAGGCCCGACAGTTTTCACTGGTTTACCCCCGCCGCGTCATAATGGCCGGGCCCCCCCCACCCACGACCATCCCGACAGCGGGATGCCAAGGGCGGGAAAGCACATCAGAGCAGCGTCAAAATCAACTATTCACAACCATTCTCCACTCACGCCTGTTCATTGCACGCTCTCTCACCGACTCCACATTCATGTCTCTCCTTCCCAACGCCTGCTTCACACCATCCATCCACACTAACTTCGGTCTACCTCATGGCCTGCAACCACTCGCCTCCGCATTCATCACCCTTTTCACCAATCTCCCTTCATCCCTCCTCTCCATGTGCCCGAACCATCTCAGCACACGCGAATCTACTCTGTCCTCCAACTACTTCACCATCCCTGTTCTGATTCGAACCACGTCGTTGGTGATCCGGTCTCTCGGCGTAGCTCCAGCCATGGTCCTCAGACATTTCCTTTCGAAAACATCCAACTTTCTTCTCTCCTCTGCTCTCACCCCTCAAGTCTCAGCTCCGTACAGCACAGTTGGCACAACGACACCCTCATACAGCCTTTTTTTTATTCCATCCTCAACGTCCTACAGCTCATTACGCTCTTCAGTGCACCAAACACTTTACACCCCTCCTTCACTCTTGACTTCACCTCAGTTTCCACAAAATTCAGTCGTCTCCGCATGGAAGCCTAGATACTTAAAACACTGAACTTCTTCCAAGAACTATCCATTTAGGAGGACACTAATTCTGCTCGCATCGACAGTCCTCGTGCATCTCATTACTTTACTTTTACCCACGTTCACTCGAAGCTTCCTCCTCTCACACACTCTACCAAACTCAGACACTAGCCTACATAGCTTCTCCTCTGAATCCGCAACCAGGGCCGTACCATCCACAAATAGCAACTGGCTCAGCTGCCAGCTCCGCCCATTAGCTTTCAACAGCTCCAAGCCACGACCAAGCACATTCGCGTTCACCTCCCTGACCGCTCCATCCATGTAGATATTGAACAGCCAGGGAGACATCACGCAGCCTTGTCTCAGTCCTACTTTCACTGAAAGCCAATCACTCACCTCGCTTCCCACTCTGACACATGCTCGGCTGCCAACATAGGAACTCAGCACTGCTTTCAACAAATGTCCGTCCACTCCATACACAGCGCTTCCCCGCTTCCCATACACAGCGCTTCCACTCCACAGCGCTTCCCAGTCAATCCTGTCGTATACCTTCTCCAGATCCATGAAAGCCCAGAACACGTCTTTTCCCTTTGCACGGTACTTCTCACAGACCTGTCTCACTGCAAAAATCTAATCGGCGCACCCTCTACCACTCATAAACCAACACTGTTCCTCTTCGATTGCGCAGTCCGTAGTCTCTAATCCTTATGATCAGCACTCTCCCGTACAACTTACCAACCACACTTAACAGACTGATACCTCTCGAGTTGCAGCAATCATTTTTATCTCCTTTGCCCTTATACAGTGGAACAATGCAGGCACTGCGCCACTCAATTGGTACCACGCCTGCCACAAGACAAGTTCAGTAACCTCACCAACCATTCGACAATCGTTACTCCACCCTTTTTTAGGCACTCGGTCGCAACGTCATCCAAACCAGAGGCTTCCCTGCTTCCATCACTTCCACCGCCTCTTGCCCCTCTTCCCTGGCAATTTCCGTCACAAGTCTCTCGCTCAAAGCTGGCATTCGAGCACCACCATCCACAGCAACAATATCAGCCTCTCTGACATCCTCCACATTCAACAACTCATCAAAATGTTCGGCCCACCTCTTCCGTACATCACCACTTCCCAACAACAATTGGCCGTTTTCATTATTCACCACTTTTCCCTTTCCGGTTTTACATAAGATGCAAATGAGGTGAATAAAAAGATATTTCAGGACTGGAGAGAAAAGGAAAGGCAGTGAATGGTGAAGAAGAGGGACATATGAAGAGAAATAAGGGTGTACACACCTCCGGTTGGCCCGTGAACCTAACAAATGCTTATGGGGCGTACTGCACAAGAGCGACAGCAAAACCTGTGCAGAGGCGGTAACAAACCTTGCGCAATCTGGAGCTGCCGCTTGATATCGCCCAGAGCTGACAGGAGGTCCAGTTTAATCCTGGTCTCGGCAGAGAGCGTGCTCTCGAGGGTGGTGTTGCGCTCCTGCATCGCCGACAGGGCGGACATGAGCACCTCGTTATCGTTCTGGGACTCCTGCAAGCAACAGAAAACGGACCGTGAGCCCAGTTGGGTATAACTCCATGCAATACTCAACGACACGTGCATGTTGGAACGTTGATAGACAGTTTATGGGCGTGGTGAAGATTATTATTGGTTATATCTGGACAAACTCAAAGTTGAGTGGCAGTTAATGCATAGACACCCGTGTCACAGCGTGATATAATGCTGTTTATGTGAACTGTGTTACTTGCATGCGATCATACCACACGCGCATCGGGATGACCTCATGTAGGACGAGGATTGGTGTAAGGACCAGAGTTGGACTAAATGTTTTATAGAAGATGAATGATGGGGATTGTCACTTCCACCGGGAAAAAATGCGTTGTACATGTTCTGGCTCCATTGTCTCAAAAGTATTGGTAGGCCAGAGGATCAAGCAACGCACGGGCTGCGTCCACGTCAACACCACAGAGACGTTGTCCACGACGCTATCCCCACCGGTGAGGATATGAAGAAGTGTGGGTTGAAAGACTGGCGCTGGAGCCGGGTCTCGAGACGCTGTGACCGAAGGCAGGGGCCCTCGATGATAGAAGCCTACCTGACTCAGGTTTTATAGTGGGCGACTAACAACAGGTCAACCGAGTGAGCTACCTGCTACAAGATATTAGAGAATGGGTTGAGAGCGCTTGAGGGTCAGGTTTTATAGTGGGCGGGTAACGACAGGTCAACCGAGTGAGCTACCTGCGACAAGATATTAGAGAACGGGTTGAGAGCGCTTGAGGGTCAAACAACATAAGAGCCGAAAAAAAGGACGACATAGCAAACAAGGATCCCATGTTTGAAATATATACACTTTTAATGTAGAAAATCTCAAGCATGAGAACAGCACAAATGCATTATTGTCAGTCGTCCGACTCAAGCAGGTGACACGTTAGAGCATCATGTCGGTCGTCAGACTAAAGCAAGTGACACGTTATATCATTATCATGTCGGTCGTTAGACTTAAGCAGGTGATACGTTAGATCATTATCACGTCGGTCGTCCAACTCAAGAAGGTGACACGTAAGGTCATTATCATGTCGGTCGTCCAACTCAAGCAAGAGACACGTTAGATCATCATCATGTCGGTCGTCCGACTCAAGCAGGTGACACGTTAGATCATTATCATTATTATTATGTCGGTCGTCAAACTCAAGCAGATGACCCGTCAGATCATTACCATTATTATTAGGTCAGTCGTCAGACTCGAGCAGGTGACCCGTTAGATTATCATCATTACTATTAGGTCAGTCGTCAGACTCGAGCAGGTGACCCGTTAGATTATCATCATTATTATTATTAGGTCAGTCGTCAGACTTGAGCAGGTGACCCGTTAGATCATTATTATTAGGTCAGTCGTAAGACTCGAGCAGGTGACCCGTTAGATCATTATCATTAGTATTAGATCAGTCGTCAGACTCGAGCAGGTGACCCGTTAGATCATTATCATTATTATGTCACTTGTCTGACTCAAGCAGGTGACACGTTAGATCATCATCATCATTAATAACATGTCAGTCGTCAGACTCGAGCAGGTGACCCGTTGGAGCGTTATTCTGTCAATAGTCAGACTCGAGCAGGTGACCCGAAAGAGCATTATTCTGTCAATAGTCAGACTCGAGCAGGTGACCCGAGAGAGCATTATTCTGTCAATAGTCAGACTTGAGCAGGTGATCCGAAAGAACATTATTCTGTCAATAGTCAGACTTGAGCAGGTGATCCGAAAGAGCATTATTCTGTCAATAGTCAGACTCGAGCAGGTGACCCGAAAGAGCATTATTCTGTCAATAGTCAGACTGGAGCAGCCTAGGTGGCCCGTTAGAGTATTATTATGTTAATCGTGAGCCGATTATTTTCATCTGCTCACTTAATAGATAACTGACGAACATCGATCCAGAAGGCGGGTAGACTAAACATATCGCCTTCCCCTCTGTGACCGCCAATCATATGTCTACATCAAGCTTAGGAGGAAATTGGTAAATACCCAGCTTGATCCCACCAGTGCACTTTCACGCACTTTGTACTGGCCCGGCCATTATGACGCGGCGGGGGTAAACCAGTGAAAACTGTCGGGCCCTGCTGCTGACGACGGATCCTCGGACTGTACTCGTGACCCATAGTGTATGATGAGGGGGTACCGTTCGGACCCTTGAGCACAAAAGGGCTTAGTTGTGTGAGTGTGAGCGTATGTGAGAGTGAGGTGCGCCTTGCCGTCGGCCACCCCCCTGTCTGGGGGATGCGGCTTAGTGTCTGTATCTGTACTGGCATAAGGTGATGTTGTAGATTACAGATACGCACGCAAGGCCCAATATCCCAGTAAGGGTTGACTAACGGCAAGATTCACCTCGCACTTCTTTATTGTACTCGCACATATACTAAAACTAGACCCTTCAGCGTTAATGGGTGCTGCCAAGACCCCGCAAAACACACTTCGGGTCATGAACGAGATTCGGGATCAATATCAACAGCAGGGACCGACAGCTTGCACTGGTTTCCGCCTGCCACGTCATAGATTAGACAAAAGGACGTATTGTGTTCCAATTAAAAATGTCAGGGGATAGAATCAGGTAGGATTGTGCACGCAGCGAAAGCTGGTGGTGGGAAACTGCCTGTTCAAGAAGCGAAATATTCACAAATACACATGGAAAAAGATGGTCTCGGTGCAGTGGTGGATTGAGCTCCAAGGGATTTTGTGTGGATTTCGAAGGGAGTTGGGGGAAGGGTGTTACGTACCGGTGTTGAGAAGCGAGGGTAGAGGAACGTTGGATCATCAACTGGTGGAAGGAAGATCAAGAGTGGAGCAGAGAAGGAAAGGGAACAAAAAGTGGGAGGAGGAAGAGAGGTAGTGAAGGTGAGTGATCTGACGTGGCAACGGAGCTGAGGAGTTCCAACAGGCGTTGAAAGAGGAACATGGCAGTGTGAGATAGCCAGGCCTGGGGAATGTTGAGGAAGGATATAAAACGTTCAGAATTGATCTGTTGCGATATGCGAAAAATGTGTGTCGGTGGTGTGCCGCATAGGAGGAAGGGTTGCGAGTGGTGGAACGATGAGGTATACATGACAGTGACGCAGAACGTGAGAAATTTTGAGGTGTGGTGACAGGCGAGGTCGAAAGTGTCCTATGACAAATACACAGAGAGAAGAGGAAAAATTCGAAGAGTGTGGAGAGAAGAGCAAAAAGAGACGCAGATGACAGGTGGGGTAGGGGGTTGTGTGAGAATTTTGAGAAACAAAAATATGTTCTAGAAAGAGATGAAGAGGGTGAGGATGGGGAAGACGGGAAAGAAGGAAGTGGTTATAGATGTAAACGGCCGGTTGTTGTTGGAGTGGTGATGTACAGAAGAGGGGAGCTGAGTTTTTTGAACAGTTGTTGAATATTGAGGATACCAGAGAACACGAATGACTGTTTCGGCCATTACTAAGGAAGAGGTGCAGGAAGCGGTAGGTGATAAAAGCAAGGCAAGCCCCTGATAAGGACGGAGTTGCTACCGAGTGTATCCAAGTGTAGGAAGACAACACCAGGCATATTGGTTCAAACTAGGTTGCCTTTTGATAGCACGAGAATTAGTTCCGAAGTAAAACGTCTAGGAGCGCTTCATACGTCATTTCTGTTTTTAAAACATCAAGAGGAAGAACGGTTTAGCTATTCAACGACGATTCATGTAGAACTTATCGAGCCGTGACTGAAACGTATCGATTGCAATGCTGTTTACATCCTCTGCTGAAAGTTAGTTCCATTCTTCGATAACTTTATAGCTACGTGACGAAATTGCGCGTGATGTCGGGAGAGAAACACTTCCCAACGACTTTGTAACCATTACTCCTAGTCACTCCGCTCAAATCTACAGTAAAAAGGCTCGCTTGATGGACGTTTTCCTTGCCTTTCATAATCTCCCACACCTCGTTCATGTCCCCTCTGACTCGATGCTTCTCTAGTGAACAAGTTTGAGTTCACATAGTCTGTCTTAGTACGATTTATTGCGTTGATTAGATTAGAGTGTCAAAGCTTTCTAGTGCACTGGAGATTTATTGCGTAGCAAAGGGATAAGTTTGGTAACTCCAAGTTGAACTTTCTGTAATTTAATAACGTCTTTTCTTAGATATGGAGACCAGAATTGAACGGAATACTCGAGATGCGATTCAAGAAATGTATTGTATGATTCAAGAATATTGTGCGTTTTCGTACGAGATAGTGCGAGACATCATTCCTAGCATTTTGTTGCAGTTTTTGACAGCATCGTTACATTGCTTGCTACTCTTCAAGTCGTTACTAATGATGACACCTAAATCACTCTCTTCGGTGACTGGAATAAGTTTTTTTCGGGACATTGAATATCCGTGCTTGAGGTTATGAGGACGTATGTGCATAACTCAACATTTGTGCATAACTTGACATTTCTCAACATCAAATTTCAATCGCCACTGTTCTGACCAATCCGCATTTGTACAGATACAGACACTAGGCTGAATCCCCCAGAAAGGGGGGAGCGACAGCATGGCGTACCTCTCACACTCACACAATTTATCCCTTTTGTGCTCAAGGGTCCGGCCGGTAACCCTGCAACACACACTCTTGAATACGAGTACGGTCCGAGGATCCGTTGTCAGCAGCAGGGCCCGACAGTTTTCACTGGTTTCCCCCGCCGCATCATGATGACCATTTAGATCATGTTAACTGGATCTGACGCTCAAGTTCGGTTTGCACTTTTCCTCCAATCTTAGTATCGTCTGCAAAGTTGTGAATGTTTGAAAGCACGTTTCTAAAGAGATCGTTTCTGAATATTATGAAAAGAACTGGACCTCACCCGGATCATTGAGGCACGCTGTTTGTAACATTACCTCATGGGGTGGAAGCTCGTTAAGTAAAGCTCGCTGCCGTGTGTTCGTACGCCAACAATTGGTCCAGGTATTAAGCTTGCATTGAATACAACGCTGTGCAGTTTACCAACTAAATGCTTGTGGGACTTTATCAAAGTCCTTTTTGCCTTGTAGCCGGGGCTTTAGAATCTTACTACCTCATCCACCGCGTGTCGTAGAAGGCGACTAAAGGGGCGCCCCGCAGCCGGCAGTAGAATCGTGCTGCCGCAACCCCAGCGTGTCGTAAAAGGCGACTAAATGGGGCGGAGCGAAGGGGCTAGGAATCCCGTTCACTGTAAAACCTTTCCTCGAAGACGGCAAGACGAGCGGGGGGAGGAGAGGCACACGCCTCTCCGAACCCTATTGTTAGGGTCGCTGAATGTGCGTGGCTGTAGTACGAATGATGAAAAGAGGAGGGAGATTGGTGAGATGTTTGTGAGGAGGAAGTTTGATTTGTTGGCGCTGAGTGAGACCAAGTTGAAAAGTGCGAATGTGAGTTTGGTGTGGTAAGTGGAAGAAAGTCTGGTGTGGAGGAAGGCAGAGCACGAGAAGATGTGGTCTTGATATTGAGTGATCGGTTGGCTAGTAGCGCTACCGAATGGAAGGAGGTGTCCTCAAGATTGATGTGGGTGAAAGTTAAGTTAGGCGTAGAAAGATGGGCATTTGTGAGTGCTTACGGACCTGGCAGCGAGAGGAGTGAAGAGGAGAGAGAGCAATTCTGGACTGACTTGAGTGAGTGTATTGAGAGTTTTGGAGGTCATTTCAATGTAGTTGTACTGGGTGACCTAAATGCGAGAGTTGGAGATGTAGTGGTGGAGAATGTGATAGGAAGGTATGGTGTACCAGGTAGAAATGACAGTGGAGATAACCTGACAGGTCTGTGTATGGAGCAGGAGTTGGTGGTCGGTAACAGTTTGTTCAAGAAGCGAGATATTCACAAGTACACATGGGTAAGGATGGCCCATGGTGCAATGGTGGAGAGAGCACTGATGGATTTTGTGTTGATATCGAGGAGAGTGGTGGGGAGGCTGTTGGCTGTGCGGGTGTTGAGAGGGGAGGGTGGAGGAGTGTCTGACCATCTGCTGGTGGAAGGTAGATTAAGAGTGGAGCAGAAGATGAACGGCAACACACGAGTGGGAAGAGGGAGAGGGGTAGTGAAAGTGAGTGGACTGAATGTGAAAAGTAGAACCGAGGAGTTCCAGCAGGCGTTGAAGGTAGAATATGACAACGTGAGAGGAGAGGACCTGAGAGATGTGGAGGAAGAATGGGAGACGTTAAGAGATGCGTTGCTGAGATGTGCGAAGAAGGTGGGTTGTGCACGCCGTGTGGGAGGGTGCAGGAGGAAAGGCTGCGAGTGGTGGAACGAGGAGGTCATACTGGCGGTGGCACGGAAAAGAGGAACGTTTGAGGAGTGGTTGCAGGTGAAGTCGATGGTGGCTCATGAAAGCTACAAAAAGAGAAACGAGGTGAAGTGGGTGGTGGGGAGAGCCAAAAAGGACGCTGATGCCAGGTGGGGCAGACGGTTGCACCAGAATTTTGAGGAGAACAAGAAGATGTTCTGGAAAGAGGTGAAGAGGGTGAGAAAGGGAGAGACCTGGAAGGTGGAAGTGGTGAAAGATGAAAACGGCCAGTTGTTGTTGGAAAGTGGTGATGTACGGAAGAGGTGGAACGAGTATTTTGATCAGTTGTTGAATGTCGAGGATGACAGAGAGGCTGACATTGTTGCTGTGGGTGGTGGTGCTCGGATGCCAGTTTTGGGAGAAAGACTTGTTGCGGACATTACCAGGGAAGAGGTGCAGGAGGCAGTGGACGTGATGAAAGCAGGGAAAGCCCCTGGCTTGGATGACGTTGCGACCGAGTGCCTGGAGAAGGATGGAGTAACGATTGTCGAATGGTTGGTGAGGTTACTGAACTTATGTTTTGAGGCAAGCGTGGTACCGAGTGAGTGGCGCAGTGCCTGCATTGTTCCGCTATATAAGGGCAAAGGAGATAAAAATGAATGCTGCAACTCGAGAGGTATCAGTCTGTTATGCGTGGTTTGTAAGTAGTACGGGAGAGTGATGTTAAAAGGATTAGAGACTGTACGGACTGCGCAATTGGAGAGGAACAGTGTGGCTATAGGAGTGGTAGAGGGTGTCCCGATCAGATTTTTGCAGTGAGGCAGGTCTGTGAGGAGTACCTTGTCAAAGGAAAGGATGTTTGCCTGGGCCTTCATGGACCTGGAGAAGGCATACGACAGGATTGACAGAAAAACGCTGTGGAGGGTGTTGCGTTTGTATGGAGTGGGCGGACATCTGTTGAAAGCAGTGCAGAGTTTCTATGCTGACAGCCGAGCATGTGTCAGAGTGGGGAGCGAGGTGAGTGATTGGTTCACAGTGAAAGTGGGACTGAGAAAAGGCTGCGTGATGTCTCCCTGGCTGTTCAACCTCTATATGGATGGAGTGGTCAACGAGGTGAACGCGAGTGCGCTGGGTCGTGGCTTGGAACTGTTGGAAGCGAATGGGCGGAGTTGGCAGTTGAGCCAATTGCTATTTGCTGATGATACGGCCCTGGTTGCGGATTCGGAGGAGAAGCTATGAAGGCTAGTATCTGAGTTTGGTAGAGTGTGTGGGAGGAGGAAGCTTCGAGTGAATGTCGGCAAGAGTAAAGTAATGAAATGCTCGAGGAATGTCGATGCGAGCAAAATTAGTGTCACCCTAAATGGAGAGCTCATGGAGGAAGTTCAGTGTTCAAATATCTGGGCTTCCATGAGGAGATAACTGAACTAGTGGAAACTGAAGTGAAGGCGCGAGTGAAGGAGGGATGTAAAGTGTTGGGTGCACTAAAGAGTTTAATGAGCTGTAGAACGTTGGGGATGGAAGCAAAGAGAGGGCTGTACGAGGATGTTGTTGTCCCAACTGTACTCTACGGAGCTGAGGCTTGGGGGGTGAGAGCAGAGGAGAGAAGAAGGTTGAATGTTTTCGAGATGAAGTGTTTGAGGAGCATGGCTGGAGTAACGCTGAGAGACCGGATCACCAACGACGTGGTTCGAAACAGAACAGGGATGGTGAAGAAGTTGGAGGACAGAGTGGATTCGCGTGTTCTGAGATGGTTCGGGCACATGGAGAGGATGGATGAGGGGAGATTGGTGGAAAGGGTGATGAATGCTGAGGTGAGTAGTCGCAGGCCTAGAGGTAGACCGAAGTTTGGATGGATAGATGGTGTGGAGCAAGCGTTGGGAAGGAGAGACATGAATGTGGAGGTGGCGAGAAAGCGTGCAATGAACAGGCGTGAGTGGAGAATGGTTGTGAATGTTTGATTTTGACGCTGCCCTGATGTGCTTATCCGCCCTGGGCACCCCGCTGTCGGGATGGTCGCGGGTGAGGGGGGCCCGGCCATTATGACGCGGCGGGGTTAAACCAGTGAAAACTGTCGGGCCCTGTTGCTGAGAACGGATCCTCAGACTGCACTCGTGACCCAGAGTGTATGTTGAGGGGGTACCGGCCGGACCCTTTAGCACAAAAGGGCTAAGTTATGTGAGTGTGAGCGTATGAGGGTGTGAGGTGCGCCTTGCCGTTGGCCACCCCCATTTCTGGGGGATGCGGCCTAGTGTCTGTATCTGTATCTGTATAAATAGTTCTCGATGGGTGGAGGCCAGTAAAGCAAAAAAATCTGCGAGCTCATTTCCTCTTATTCTTGCATGACCAAGGATCCAGCAAAATGCAACCGTTTGGCCTGCCTCAGACATTGTCATGAGGTCGTATTGTATTCTACGTGGAGCAGGGGGTGTATAATGCCGAGTTTTAGGTCGAGTGAGGGCATTCTGAGTGTCTGAGATGATAGTGTACTTGCCGATTCGATTCATGTTGGTAATCGAGATGGCTAAGTCGAGTGCGGGTAACTGAAAATAAAGCGGAGGCTTGTTGTGGGAGGGTAGCCGACAGTGAGGTTGACCCTCAAACAGCGACAGCTCCCAACTCTAACAGTATACGAGCAGTCAGTGTTAATAAGGCGGAAATTAGGCTATCGTTCCTCGATGATAGTGTTCAAAGTTCTAGGCAATAGATATTGGGTGGAATAATTGCTTTAGAGTATCATTAGCAATGCATGTTGGCTGGCGGTTGCTTCATCATCCAAGTAGGTGAGCTGATTTGGAGAACTCGGCAAACGAATGAAGGTCAGATAGCCTTGCGAGTGATGTCAAGTGTGGCCAGTAAGTTGTCCACACGAAGGGGAAATATTTCTTTCTGCCGCAAGGAGGCGTTCATCATAAATAATAGTTGAGGACTAGGTTGTATAATCAGGCCCCTGGTCTTGAAGAAGTATTGTAGCGTGAGTTCATTTCGTCAAAAAAGAAGCCCATTGGCTAGCACAAACGAAGATTCAATGAGTGTAGAACGGAAAGCGCCGGTTGCGATGCGCATGGCGATTTTTGCAATATTCAAGGGATTCAAAATTAATTTCAGCTGCTGAACTGTAAACTAGAGCTCCTCAGTCAAGGGTTATGTTATTGTGCGCCATAATTTGGAGCACCTCGTGCTGGGGATTGGAGATGCTGTACGGAGCTTCAACGCACCTTGTACTAGCATTGGGTGATGTACACTTTACACACCTTGTACTGGCGTAGGGTGATGTACACTTTACACACCTTGTACTGGCGTAGGGTGATGTTCTCGCGCTCGAAGGCCCTGGTCTTGTCCTCTTGTGCGCGGTGGTCCCTGCGGAGCCGCTTCACCTCAGCCTCGAGCTCGGCTCTTCGAGCGCGACACAAGTCGCTACACTCGCCGCTGCTGTTGCTGCTGCTCCTGGCGGCCACCAAACGCACGTTAGTTAACAATCTACTTTGGATCACTACCAAGATATCCAAGCAAGTGGAAGATCAGGCCTAATTCCCCACAATAAGAACATTGAGATTAATGTCGCCAAAACAAAGCTAAACTTAGAGATGATTAAACTTTACCACTAAAGTTTGGTATTGGAGCGGCTGGACTATCATCAAACAAGAACTTGCATCCGTCTCACCACAGGGAGGTTTTACATCACTAATCTGCATTGAATCTGAGTTAATAAAACAAAATCATTACTTGGCTTTTTTATTGAAGTTGTTAAACAATCACCTACACTATGACCATTCCTCCATCTCAAATCTGGTAGGCTTAGGGGCAATGCTCAGTTTGAAATGGAATCGAGAAAATAATCGTATCTAAAGTAGCTGGTCAACCACCTCACAACTAGGAGGCTTCCATCTCTAACAAGCTCCAGCAAAATAGAGGCCAGCTGTTGAATGATTTGATTTGAGCCTCATTTCCACCGGAGCCTCAACGTGAGCCAGCTGTTGAAGATGTGCAGCCGCGGCTCAACACTACCATGCAAGAAATTTACAGATTTGATTTGATTTGGTCCTCATTTCCACCAGAGCCTCAACGTGAGTCATAATAGGCTCCCCCGTAGGGCTCGACGATCATTGATTAAAGCAGGCTCGCACGCCTAAGTGTGCGAGGAAAAA
>SDVV010003003.1:0-22002 GCA_016164225.1 Gammarus roeselii | reverse complement strand
TGTGGACCAGAGACGCACCGACAGATTAGACCACTTCTATTGTGGACCAGAGACGCACGGACAGATTAGACCACTTCTATTGTGGACCAGAGACGCACCGACAGATTAGACCACTTCTATTGTGGACCAGAGACACACGGACAGATTAGACCACTTCTATTGTGGACCAGAGACGCACCGACAGATTAGACCACTTCTATTGTGGACCAGAGACGCACGGACAGATTAGACCACTTCTATTGTGGACCAGAGACGCACGGACAGATTAGACCACTTCTATTGTGGACCAGCCGCGGGACCAAAAGTGGAGGATGTTTCCAGTCGGCGTCCATCCACATCATCTTCATTATTCTATGGTCAAATAAACTGACATCAACTGACTATTTCTCATTAGTTCGATCGCTGCCTGCAAACCAATAATCAAGAGTGAATCATTCCATGGTCGGTGTCCCAGAACCCGTTGCCCAGAATCACGTTGGGTTACATGCAGCTCCACCTGAACGTGTCTAGAACTGTAATCAGTATGGGCTAAAATACACGGTCGTGAATACCGGACTCGCAAAGAGATTTGTTATTTAGTGAGAAGATAAAACGGAACTGATTTTCTACCCCATTGGGCCCCACGATCCTGACGTAAAGATGGAATGAAAGCCTTTGTTGGCTGCTGACAGATGGGATGAAGATCCGGGAGGGGCGGCTTGGACGAGCTGCCCTGCAACACCAGCTGGCAAGCCATCTGCGCTCAGGTTGTTCCGCCCAAACTTGCTGACCGGAGGAGAGCTTCTGAATAGGGTCGCTAATGAAGAATTTCTGGAAGTGGCTTGCAGCGCAATCTTGCTGGAAAGTCCTGAAAAGACAAGACAGAGAAATGCGAGTATTAATCATTTTTGAGAAAGTTCCTTTTTGAAATCTAGCGTTTCAAGTGAAACATAACATGAATGGATAATCGTTGCTTTCCTCTGCAGGTCGGAAAATAATACAATGTTAGCGAGACGATTGCCTTGTTTACATGATAATCACCCAATGAAAATACGCTTCCACTTCAGAGAAGAAAAAAATCATTAAAACGAGTGAAAATTGAAAAACGTATCCACTTCAATCGATTCTCTGTAAAAATGCCATCTTGGGCAACCGTTTGCCACGCAGCGAAAACAGCCGTGAAGAAAATATATGATACGCGAAGTGTTCTCATTTGACTGTCTGTACCGTACCTGCACGAAGAGAGGAGCGAAACATTGACACGGCAGGTGGCCAAACCGCTCTCAATATACCGCTGATTGCAGGGTGAGATTAGATTAGATTAGAGGATTCATCTCCACCGAGTCATGATGAACAGAATTAATGTAACACCAAACCTGTTATGCCTTCTTACCACGACCAAACCTGTTGTACCCTCTTACCACGATCAACCCTGATGTGCCCTCTTACCACACTAAACCTGTTGTGCCCTCTTTCCACGACCAAACCTGTTGCGCCCTCTTTCCACGACCAAACCTGTTGTGCCCTCTAACCACGACCAAACCTGCAGTGCCCACTTACCACACCAAACCTGATGTGCCCTCCTACCACGACCAAACCTGTTGTGCCCTCTTACCACGTTCAAACCTGTTATGCCCTCTTACCACAACCAAACCGGTTGTGCCCTCTTACCATGACCAAACCTGTTGTGCCCTCTTACCACGACCAAACCTGTTGGGCCCTCTTACCACGACCAAACCTGTCATGCTCACTTACCACGACCAAATCTGTTGTGCCCTCTTACCACGACAAACCTGTTGTGCCCTCTTACCACGACCAAACCTGTTGTGCCCTCTTATCACGACCAAACCTGTTGTGCCCTCGTACCATGACCAAACCTGTTGTGCCCTCCTACCACGACCAAACCTGTTGTGCCCTCTTACCACGACCAAACCTGTTGTGTCCTCTTACCACGACCAAACATGTCGCGCTCTCTTACCACGACCAAACCTGTTATGCCCTCTTACCACGACCAAACCTGTTGTGCCCTCGTACCACAACCAAACCTGTTGTGCCCTCTTACCACGACCAGACCTGCTGTGCCCTCTTACCACACTAAACCTTTTGTGCCCTCTTTCCACAACCAAACCTGTTGTGCCCTCTTACCACGACCAAACCTGTTGTGCCCTCGTACCACGACCAAACCTGTTGTGCCCCCGTACCACGACCTAACTTGTTGTGCCCTCTTGCCACGACCAAACCTGTTGTGCCCTCTCACCACGATTCAAAGGCCTGAGGTGTTTTGCCCGCGGCAATATCAGTGAAAGTGGTGTCGGTTCTATTTCAGCGAGACCTGCTGAAGTCCTGTTGCCGAAGTCTTATTCGGTTACTCATGTGAACTAAAAGCGAGCGAGAACGCGTATTTGGATATCCTGAGTTACTCTCTGGAAATAGTGAGGTCACAAGCTGCACAAAAGACTCTGATTGGCCGAGAGGTAACAGCTATTTCTAGTCTTGAAACATTGAGCGTTCACGTAATATGATTTTAATTAACCTGGCATATTCATTTACTAAGATCCTAGAAGCTAACGTTGCTCTTCTTTTGATTAACTTACTATTTTATACAACATAGTGCAAAAAGATCGAAGTACGACTTCTGGAGTCAGTATCATGTCCACGTAGCGAAACACAGCTCTAGAGATACCTACAGTTCATTGTAGAATTACCCTATCATTTGCCGTGACGTAATTTTAGGCTCTCATCAGGAGTAACCCTGGCATAGTATCCTCACTTACCCCACAGAGTTCAATTTTACCTGTGCTGCGTATCGGATGTGTTCTGTCCTGTACCTTCATCTTCTGTCGTAAATTAAAGCCGCATCTTCTCCTCGCACTCAATAAATCCACCACCTCAGTCTTCCGGTAGGTACTACAATCTTACCAACCCATCAACTCTGTTTTGCTTCAATCAGCATGGCCGAACAGTCCGGTGGTCCACTCTGCCAGTCGGCTGAAATAGACATGGACTCTGATCTGCTGTCGGACACTGACGACCTCACAGCACCCGATCATCCTGCCTCTTATGTCTTTCCTAACAAAAAATGGAATCTGTTATTCAAAAGACCTGCAGCACCAGATTTGACTCTGCTCCATCTTCAGCCACTGCCTGTCAGAGCACAAAATATCCATACGTTAAAAACCTCTCCTCCGCTCATCACCCTGCCTCAACATCACCAACTGCCTGCCTCATCCTCCGTGAGGATCAGAAGGCCCTTCCCTTCAACTTCTTCAACTCTGCCTTACCGAAATTGACTGCACTAGCGTGCCTGAGCGAAATCAAAAAGAGTCATTGTGGGGCAGGTACAAACCAATAAAAACATTGCCTTGCACTCTGCACCTCATCAATTTGTCATGAACAAAGTAAAATACATTCTTAAAGTCCCTCAGACCCACACTTCTTACATCGGAGAAGTTGGTGTTGATTTGATAGATATTGATGACAGAACAATTCTAACCCTTCCAGAAACCCAAATCATGGCACTCTTGACTATTTCCTCTTCTTGTGCGACCAATGCTATCTTGTCAGTGAAAAGACTCTACTTTAGACAACCCCTCTCAGCCTCAGATAATGCCATCTCATCTATCAATTCCATGCGCATCTCCATTGAATGCAGCTCAGCAATCCCTGAGCGGGTGTTCTATGAGTGTTTCTCTCCGTGTTTTTTCCTTCACCATACCACCTATCCGCTGTTATCGCTGTCAAAGGTATGGTCATGATGCTCATCTACCAAGCATAATACCACAGCCTGGGAAGAATCAAATGAGTTGCACTGCTTTGCCTGTGGGCCTGGCTCTCCACATGCTTGCTCATCAGCACGATGCAAATTCTATAAAGCAGCTCTGGCGATTGCAGCTCAAGTGCAATGTGGCAACCTTCACAGAGACCGAGCATTTGCCTGTAATGCATCACTCTACTCCAGCCCAGGGAAACCGCCTTCCCCCCAACCTCTCATAATGCCCTCTCCTGCTCTTTCTCCAACACATATCCAAGCTACTGTTAACTCTAAATCCTATATGAAATCCTGGTCAAACCTTGTAACAAACTCAGCTGCCTCCCTCTCATCCTCGTCTGTTTCATCTCGCCCTCCTTCATCGGCCTCTGATATTCTCACACCTGCTCAAAAGAAAGCTCCCAAAAAGGCTCAGTCACAGAAAACACCTCCCCACTTGACAGCCGAACACGCTGAAGTTCTTAGTGGCAACTTGTGGTACAACTCAGAAGGGCCTTGCCACTCTCCTGATGACGCAATAGGCTCATCCTGCCTAGGTTCACCCTCTTCAGATTCCTCACTTCCTCATTCTCACTCTGCTTTTTCTGGTACCTCTTCAGCACCTGAATTCCCTGTCCTTACTCTTCTTAAACCTTTACTTCAACAGATTCTGGGTTGGGTCCTTTCCAGCCTCCCTACTGACTCTCCCATAGCTGCCATCTTCTCTGCTCTTCTTCAATCTCTTTCTGCCTCCCTTTTTTAGTCTTCGAAGCTCTACTTGATTTCACTTCCCATCCTCAAACTCTCTTTCTGCGTGGAATTCCAGGGAATTACTGCAAAAGTTGTCTGCGTTGAAGCAGTATTTGTCCACAATTCTTCCATGAAACCCACCTTCATTCTTCACAAAACCTCCGTCTTCCGGGGTACCATATTTACCGCAGAGACCGTCTTAGTGGCTATGGAGGACTGGCTATTTTAATTCTTGTTTGTGTGAAGCACAGGTCAGTGCCACTTGTTGCTCTTGCAGACAATACCCTCGAGACCCTGGCAGTAGACATAGACATAGATTTGGCTTGGTCACGCATACTCCTTGTCTACAATCCGTGTAAAATTGTATCTTTGCCAGAATTTTCTCATTGTTTTGCTCAGTTGTGTCCTCGTGGTGTTGTATGTGAAGATTTTAATGCCCACCATCAGCATTGGGAACCATTGAGGAACTCCAGAAGCCCAACTGGTCTTGTCCTTTTTTTGACTTCCTCACTAGCAGTGACGTTCTCTTATTATTGAACCCTCCAAACTTTCCTTCCCGAGTAGACCCTGTCTCTGGATATACATTGAAACTTGATCTTTTTGTTATCACTCAACACGCTTACTCTTTTGCCATCTCCCTAGCACCTGACCTTGGCAGTGACCATCTTCCTGTACTCCTCTCTACTCGTAATCGCACCTTTTCACGGCTATCATTTCCCCCTCGATGGAACTTCAACAATGTGCCTGCCACAAGATGGGATGCATGGGCAGCAGATTTGGCCTCCTCATGCATTAAAAGGTCAGATACTGCAACAACAGCCTATAGTTCCTTTGAAACTGTTGTTCTGAACACTGCAAATAAATATTTTCCTCTTAGATCCTCCTTACCTCAAGGCGCCTTGTTAATCCTTGGTAGAATGCAACTTGCGAGCAGGCTGTCAACAATCGCCGCAGAGCTATTCACCTATTTTGTCGTTTCCCAACCCCAGTAAGCAAAACTAATCTTAATAAATTCACAGCAATAGCAGTTATTACGCTTTTGACAGAAAATGAGACTTTTTTGAATGCTTTTCTTGCTCGAATCACCCACCGCTCTCCTCTCTGCCCAGACATGGAAGATGTTTCGATCAACCTCGGGACGACTTTTTCCTCTGCCTTTCCTCTCTCCTCTGGTACCTCTCGCCTTTCATCAACCGAAGCTGCAAATGCACTAGCTTCACACTTTTCTCTTTCTTTCTCTCATGTCCACCTCCTTACAGAACCTGACTCAGCATATTTGAGCGATAAACTTAACTCAGATGCAGATGACACTCTCAATTACCGCTTCTCTCTCTCTGAGCTTCCATCCTACTCTTCTCCTGGTTCTGACCTTCTTCACAACCAGCTTCTCCCACAACTCCCTTGGACCCATCACCAAGCTCTCTTGAACATTTTCAACATTTCCTTCCGTACTGCTGATATCCCCCCAGCCTAGAGATCCTCCCAAATTGTCCCGGTTCCAAAGCCCAGCAAAGACCCCACCACAGTATCTGCCTACAGGCCCATATCTCTGCTCTCCTGTGTTGGAAAGCTCATGTAGAGGCTTGTCGTTGCCCGTCTCATGTGGTATCTGGAGAGGAATAATACTTTTCTCCCTCACCAATTTGGTTGTCGCCCCCAACGTGGCACCATGGATGCTTTCGTTCTCTTTGAACATAACATTCAATTGGCTCTTCGCACACAACAAATAGTTCTTGCAGTCTTCTTTGATCTCTCTGGTGCCTTTGATCGAGCTTCCCATCAGGCAATCGTGTTCAAACTGGCATCACATGGGGTGTCTGGCCGTCTCCTTCGGTGGATCTCCAGCTTCCTCACAGATTGCTCCTTCTCTGTCTCTGTCTCCTCAGCCTCTTCTCAGTCTCATCCAATTATTTCTGGGGTCCCACAAGGTGCCATCATCTCTCCCCTTCTCTTAAATATATTACTGTCTGACCGACCTTCCTCTCTAGGTGTCACTACCTCAATTTATGCTGATGACATAACTATGTTTGTTACTGCTGACTCTGCTTCTTCTACCCAGGCACTTCTACAGGCTGCTATCGTCAACTTTGCTCTTTGGGTGCACCGCTGGGGTCTACTCATCAGACTCCACAAGGTGCGTTTTTTACCCTTAAGCGCTCAGTTCCCATATGTCCACCACTTTACATCTCTGGTGTACCCATCCCATATTCCCAGCACCAAAAACTGCTTGGCATAATATTTGACTCTCCTCGTTTGACTCGACGTCTGTACATTGACTTCCTACGGATCCGTTGTCAGGAGCGGCTCAACATAATGCGTGTGCTTGCTGGATCACGGTTTGAGGGCTCGCACCCCAAATTTCTACTCTTCTATCTGGCATATATCAGAGGTCTTACTGACTATGGTCTACTCCTTTACTCGTCTGCTTCTCCCTCAATTCTTGCTCGACCTGATGTGATTCACTCAACTGCTGCTCGCCTTATCATTGGCACATGGCCTTCTATCCCTTTAGCCACTCTCTACTGTGAAGCTGGACTATTATCACCCGATTTATACCGTGAGGAACGCTGCGGCCGGTTTCTTCTCCAGCTTCTCTTCCGTCCTGCTGATCATCCATTCCATGCTCTTCTACGCCGCGACCATTTCCTTACCCCAATCTTCTTCTCAGATCACCATCACCGTACCCCTCTTCCATACAAATCATATCGTCTGTTCCTTTTTCACAGCTTCACTCTAACTCCCTCTTCCCCTCAGGAAACTTTATCTGTTCTCCCTCTCTGCTTCCCTTATCTTTCAATTATCCACACCACCTTCCCCACTGCTGACATAGATGCAGTAGAAGGTAGTGTTCTAGCACTCTTCGTAGACCTTTGCTCTTCTTCCTAACCAGATTATCTCGCTATCTTTTGAGGGCAGACTCATTGCAAGGCAAGCACGTTGTTCGCAGTTGTGCGCCGTGAAGAAATCAGTTTCCCATGAGGGCAGCAGACTCACTGCAAGCACTGATGGCTCAGTGATGGTCGAAAATGCAACCTGTTTTGGGGTAGGTGTGGTTGCTCCTCATAGTAATTCAAAGTTGCCTTTCCGTCTTCTTGCAGGTCACACAATTCTGGCTGCTGAACTCTTTGGGATCCTGGAAGCACTGATCTTTCTATCCTCACATTAGGCTGCCACCCTGCTGTCATTTTCACAGACAGCCTATCCTCCCTCTTTCTCCTGTCCTCCTCAAGGCTTTCTTCCTATGGCTCCCTTGTTCTTGCAATTCATAGACATCTTCTTCTATTTCCCCTCCACAGTGTGCACCTTCAATGGATCCCAGCCCATTGTTCCATTCCTGGCAATGAGGCTGCAGATGCAACTGCTAAGGAAGCAGCAGCCTCCAACCTTCCTGTTCATGAGTTACATTTCTCCTTGGCTGAGCATCGCTCCAATTTCTCTTCCTTAGTCTGGCCTTACTGGCAAGTCAGGTGGACTGCTATTTAAGGCCAGCACCCTCTGGGTATCCACAAACCCCTTATGCGGCCATGGGCCTTGCAGGGGATACAATCTCAATTTTTGAGTCATTTTTTGCTAGGTTCAGACTGGGTACTGCTCCTATAAATAAACCACTCCATAAAATCCGTCAGATTGACTACCCAGACTGCCCTAACTGTCATTCAGATGAAACGGTATACCATTTATTTTTTGTCTGCCCCCACTACCTTGCTGCCCGACACCATCCACTTGTCAGCCTGCGTGCTCAGGGGCACTTAGCACCCAGTCTCTCTTTACTTCTCAGTGGCCAACCCGGTGATCCTGCTGCCGCTCTTCTCATATTCAGGGTTGTGGAGGCGTACATTGGCTCCACGCACCGCTTCGACCGACCGTGAGGTCGCGCACTCCGCAATAGCTGGTCTCGGAGTAACTTGACTCCGGCCAAAAAGCCCCGTGAAGAGGTAAAGTTACAAGTACAAGTTACACTTTCCCTACGACAAGCATTGACAAGCCGCCTCTTAAAAATTGTAAACAAATCACAAGAACGGAAGATCACACGAATAATTTCTCACCGTGAACGTATAGATATCTAGGTAGTCGATATGAATGAGGAAGTCTACTGAAGGCCATGTGTAGCCAGAAACTGGCACACAAGATAATGATGTAGCTTTATTTGAATAGCATTTGCTTGAAAAGAGCAACCTTCTCTTTTGAACTGAATCAGAGCAAGGCTGCTTGTGAGCTGAGCGTGCCCGAGGATCATAGAATCCGTGCGTGCATCTGTAATTCACAACCCAAAATAGCGTAGTGTGGTCACTTATGTTCATGTATCCTTCATGAAATTTGATGTTTTACAATGATCAAGAACGTAAATGGATCATGGCAACACCTTGAGCTACTATCTCAACATACATGCTAAGAAACGTTAGAGTTCGTGCTTCAACCCGCATTGTTCAGGGTGTGGGGACCTCTAATTACAAGCTTTATAATGCCTTCCATCAAAACATCCTAAGAATTGAGAAAATCAGTTGTTCCTTCCGAACAACATCAGGAGCATACATATACGTAATTAGTACCAGCTAGTCTATATACGTTATTGGTATATTGGTACCAGCTAGCCTATATACGTTATCGGTACCAGCTAGTCTATAGTCTATATACGTTATTAGTACCAGCTAGTCTATATACGTTATTGGTACCAACTAGTCTATATAAGTTATCGGTACCAGCTAGTCTATATACGTTATTGGTACCAGCTAGTCTATATACGTTATTGGTACCAGCTAGTCTATGTACGTTATGGTACCAACTAGTCTATATAAGTTATCGGTACAAGCTAATCTAAATACGTTATTGGTACCAACTAGTCTATATAAGTTATCGGTACCAGCTAGTCTAAATACGTTATCGATACCAGCTAGTCTAAATACGTTATCGGTACCAGCTAGTCTATATACGTTATTGGTACCAGCTAATCTATATACGTTATTGGTACCAGCTAGTCTATATGCGTTATTGGTACCAGCTAGTCTACATGTTATCGGTACCAGCTAGTCTATATACGTTATCGGTACCAGCTAGTCTATGTACGTTATCGGTACCAGCTAGTCAATATACGTTATTGGGACCAGCTAGTTTATATACGTTATTGGTACCAGCTAGTCTATATACGTTATTGGTACCAGCTAGTCTATATACGTTATTGGTACCAGCTAGTCTATAAACGTTATTGGTACCAGCTAGTCTATAAACGTTATCGGTACCAGCTAGTCAATATACGTTATTGGGACCAGCTAGTTTATATACGTTATTGGTATCAGCTAGTCTATATACGTTATTGGTACCAGCTAGTCTATAAACGTTATTGGTACCAGCTAGTCTATATACGTTATTGGTACCACTAGTTTATATAAGTTATCGGTACCAGCTAGTCTAAATACGTTATCAGTACCAGCTAGTCTATATACGTTATTGGTACCAGCTAGTCTATATACGTTATTGGTACCAGCTAGTATATATGCGTTATTGGTACCAGCTAGTCTATATGCGTTATTGGTACCAGCTAGTCTACATGTTATCGGTACCAGCTAGTCTATATACGTTATCGGTACCAGCTAGTCTATATACGTTATTGGTACCAGCTAGTCTATATACGTTTTTGGTAACAGCTAGTCTATAAACGTTATCGGTACCAGCTAGTCAATATACGTTATTGGGACCAGCTAGTTTACATACGTTATTGGTACCAGCTAGTCTATAAACGTTATTGGTACCAGCTAGTCTATAAACGTTATTGGTACCAGCTAGTCTATATACGTTATTGGTACCAGCTAGTCTATATACGTTATTGGTACCAGCTAGTCTATATACGTTGTTGGTACCAGCTAGTCTATATACGTTATTGGTACCAGCAAGTCTAGACAAATATGTGTCCATCTACGGCAATTACCTGTTTTATACCTTGTACACATGACACTGTGTCCCATTTTTCTTTTTCTTTTTAACATACTTGACGTGAATAATCGATACATTAAACTATCAAAACAACAATGCCTAATCATGTTGAAATTCATATTGTTGCCATTAGTTGATGACTTTGGATATAGTACGAGTTCGCCTCGCAGCTTGCCATTGCCGCCATTGCCGCCATTGCCGTCATTGCCGTCATTGCCGTCATTGCCGTCATTGCCGCTATTGCCGCTATTGCCGCTATTGCCGCTATTGCCGCTATTGCCGCTATTGCCGCTATTGCCGCTATTGCCGCTATTGCCGCTATTGCCGCTATTGCCGCTATTGCCGCTATTGCCGCTATTGCCGCTATTGCCGCTATTGCCGCTGTTGCTGCTGTTGCCGCTATTGCCGCTATTGCCGCTATTGCCGCTATTGCCGCTATTGCCGCTATTGCCGCTATTGCCGCTATTGCCGCTATTGCCGCTATTGCCGCTATTGCCGTTATTGCCGCTATTGCCGCTATTGCCGCTATTGCCGCTATTTCCGCCATTTCCGCTATCGCCGCAATTGCAGCCTTTGCAGCTATTGCAGCTATTGCAGCTATTGCCGCTATTGCAGCTATTGCAGCTATTGCCGCTATTGATGCTATTGCCGCTATTGCCGCTATTGATGCTATTGCCGCTATTGATGATATTGCCGCTATTGCAGCTATTGCCGCTATTGCAGCTATTGCCGCTATTGCCGCTATTGCCGCTATTGCCGCTATTGCAGCTATTGCAGCTATTGCAGCTATTGCCGCTATTGCCGCTATTGCCGCTATTGCCGCTATTGCAGCTATTGCAGCTATTGCAGCTATTGCATCTATTGCAGCTATTGCAGCTATTGCCGTTGTTGCAGCAATTGCAGCTATTGCAGCTATTGCAGCTATTGCAGCTATTGCAGCTATTGCAGCTATTGCAGCTATTGCAGCTATTGCAGCTATTGCAGCTATTGCAGCTATTGCAGCTATTGCAGCTATTGCAGCTATTGCAGCTATTGCAGCTATTGCCGCCAGTGCAGTCATTGCTGCAACTGTTGCCATCTCTTCTAACGGAGGAGATACTGTATGGAACCAACGGTTATTATCTTGCATTTACAGGCGTAATTCACACGGCCAATATTTGGAGTAGTCCCAAAACGTTACCAACCCTACCAAATTGATTTTCTCGGCCTGTGGGTAAGGCAGTGGCTAAAATGTGTAAAAAAACTCCCCACTGTTATGGGGGCTGTTGTTTTTATTCCACTTCCTTGACACAGCCTCGGAATTATTACCATAGTTCCTCTAGCATTAGAAATTTCATATTTTGAAATCATTCACCGAAACAAGACTAATACGAGAGGATACTATAGGCGAGGCGCCCGAAGGGTTAATGTTCATCTGAAAATCTTAATGAAAAGCCAACTGACGTGTTTCTTTTACATATTCATCTAAAGAAAGGGATTCCTTTTCGCGGATTTACCATTCATATGAAAAACCGAATATCATAGAAGGAGCAACGAATATTCTGAAGCTGTTGAAACCCGCCAAATGCTACATTTAGAAAGAATGTGAAAGGTAAAGGCACTTCAAGAGTGCACTGGACATCAATGCACTTCTGTAGCCCGGTATGCTGTGCGAGGTAATGAAACTTTCAACGTAAGGAAAATTATTCGTAACTAAATCTGCATGTGTCATTTATAAGTGAAATTACGAAAAAAAGCTGTCTTGTGATCTTATTACGTCAGTGACAGTAGTAGGAAACGGTATGAAAACACAAATGGAGGCGTCTACACGGTACGAAAACGCAAATGGAGGCGTCTACGCGGTACGAAAACGCAAATGGAGGCCTCTACGCGGTACGTAAACGCAAATGAAAGCGTCTACGCGGTACAAAAACGGAAATGGAGGCGTGTAGGTGATACGAAAACGCAAATTTTGATTGTTTATGATTATATGTAAGAATTTTATTTTAATAGTTTTTATTAGTTCATCTGTTTATTGTATTAAATAATGTTAGAGTTTATTGAATTGGCTTATCCGCGAAAAATGTTTGCCTGGTACATAGCTGGCTGGCTTTATGTGTAAGATATATTTTCTTTTAATAGTATATGTTTATTTATATATCATATTGTTCACTGTCGCAGACACCGCTGTTATAGAATTTTCAATGGGCATTTATTGTATTGCTTGACCTGTAACTTATTTTGTGGGACATAAAGCGCTGGGATAGAGTTTCAACTGGCTAATGCATTCAATGCTTGCTCATTATCTAATTTAGGTATGCTGGCCAATGATATATTGCTGAAATGCGGTATTATGCAAGTTCTTTGTCATTATAGAGCATAAGCTATATTATTTGATTAAATCCAACCGCTATTTCACATTGTTTTTTTCACAGTTACAGTACATCTACAGTATGACACTGCCATCGCAGACAGTATTGGGCAGTAGTACACGGACATTGCAGGCAGAATACAGTACGAGTGGCCTGGCAGTAGTACGGTGCCAGATCGGCACCATCCATCACTGTCTCAGGGTCAGATGCTATCTCGTTATCGCAAGCTTACATCCGACTAGAGAGCCCGCTTAATCGCTAGATTTCATCTCTACACGTCAGTTTACAGCATCATTAATCACTCGACAGCTATACTCCATTCGGGATTTAGTCGGCTTTCTGTTTGGAGTTAATGAGATATATATGTATATATGTACGATACCTTGGGTAACAGAGTGCAATTTCATTTACATGATATCTTTCGAATTTTTAATGCAAGGCAGTAGGCGTTGTATTGCAATTCATTGCAAGACATGTTGCATAACTGCAATTCATTGCTAGTCATTCGAGTTAAATTTAGGATACTGCAAACAACCATTTTTAAAATACATTTTATTGATAACCGTTTTATAGCACACATTTATTAGGGAATTACATGGATTTAGCATTTATACGAGAACATATCTATGAATCCAACGGTGGATGCCGGTAACTGTACGAGACGTAAGTAAAGTCTCCGGCTGTCCCTCTGGTCTTATCTTGATCGGAGGCGTCAGAGGCACGTTGCGGTCCCAGTTTAATAATGATACGCACTACTGCTCGGTTAGAGATGTCGGATCGTTTAGCAAAAATAGATCGAAAGTTTTATGCCGTCGTTTGATTTGAAATTATGTTGTAATTGGATCATTTATATTTTTAATATTCTTTTTGATTAAAGTATTTAGATATATATTTATTTCCTACGGATTGCTGTGTTGGGTATATGTGACCACTTGCTTTTTTATTCATTATCGCAAGTTTGAGCTGCAATGTTTCCGACTGGGTATCAGTACATAGCCCAATTCGGACAAATTAACGGCTAAAAATGTATCTGAGTCGGTCAATTAGTACGCTTTAACGAGGCATAACGGGCTCTACATAGCGCAATTAAGTGATGATATTTAGATCGGATAAATAGAGACTTGTGAACGGTACGTAAAGCGTAGAGAAGTGTTTAGTTGTTACATTGAGTATTTAATTTGGATCTTTACTATCTAAAGATTGCAAATTAAATTGTATCAAGGAATTCCGCCTCGCTCAGTTGTTAGCTAACGATTTAGCACGTTTGAATTTTGATATTCTAAACGGTTGTCTTATTATGGGGTATATATTATACATTAAGTATTTTGTTACTGGTTCATAGGGTATAAAATATACATTTAGTGTTTAGTTACTGGTACATAGGAACTAAAATACCCGATGTGGCAGCCATTGGTTCTATCTTGCAATTATGATAGTAGTATTGCGATGTTAAAGAGATGTATGATTCATCAACAAGATTCTACAAGTTGTTATATTCTATATAGTATTAATGTAGAAATACTCCTCCTAATTTATTGTAGGTCACCGTTTTATATCAGTCGCACATATTGCTGGCTTTTCCAACTTTTTTATTAATTGTGATATGCATGTATACGCGTTAGGTGAGCTTACGATTTTGATTATAATGTTGATGTACTGACTTTTTCGTCACCCGCTCCTGTTTCTTGTTGGCAGGCCCGATAACTAGCTGCTTATTGTCGTTACAGCTGTTAGCTGTGCCTGTTAACTGGCTGCTTATAGTTAGTGAGCTTTGTTAGTATTTACGCCAATATATGTTCGGTTGTTCAAGTAGATTCCATTTTTGCAACACTATTCATGTTTCGAGTCCTGTATTATGAGGATTTTGTACTGTATTTAGGGTTCCATAGGAATTAAATATGGATACTCTTATTAGTTATAATTTTATTATGCATCAACTCAAAGTTTGTTTTATACGGCAGATATTTTTCAGTATATTTATAGGCCGTTATATTAGTATACGATCTTTGTCATGAACAAGATCACGTAAGATATTGGAGTAAGATTTATCATCTGGGTGTGGTAGGATACACCGTATACCATAGTTAATCATTGTCGGTTAGGGTAGAGTAAAGAATCTTATTTAGCTATTTTATAGTTTTTGTTGTATGTTTTTGATTGGTTACTATAGAAATATATCCATATAAGGTATAAATTTTCCTAATTCCACATAATGTTTGGTATATAATACGCTTAATTGGATGTAATAGTCCAAAATATTGGTATGCTTTACCTCCCAACATTGGATTTGGAGAACTAGTCTACTGGATTGGTGTAGAGTGTTAGTGTTAAAATACTCCATTAGTTTAATGTAGATCTCCATTCTGTTATCCGATCGTTTGTGTTTACTAGATGCTTATTTCCACATGTCCTACTTCTATAAATGTTTGTTAACCGTTTGCAGTTTAAACAGTTAGAAATTATTGATTAATTCAGGCTTTGTTATGAGATTGCGTTCCAGTTCAGAATATCTGACTTATTCGAGCATTCTCTATATCCACTGTAGCATTCTCACTATAGGTTTGTGATGTAGGGGGCCGTAAACCTAACCCATCCTAACCTCACCTAACCTAACCAAGAATTTTTTTCCTGTTTTCATACTAATATAAGTTAGGCATTTATCCATATCAAACCTTTTCACTTGGCTCTATAGTTTATTTACATATGTTTATGTTTTTTTTCCACTTTACTTGTTACAAGCCTAGTATTTTCGATTAGTTTCACGTAATGTTATGTTATGATTCGTTAATAACTGTTGACTTCAAACAATTATGTATGCTTACTCGCATTTATCAGTGTCGGTTTTAGTTTTTAAAGCGTTGTCAATAAATTTACACGGATTTTTGATCTATATGCTACATTTATATTTGGTTAGTAAGTCTTATGTTGGTGTTTATGTTAGAATTGTTTTTTTTCTGTAATGATGGATTTTCTGCTCGATTTAAGAGATTATCAGCTTATTGTCATATTTTGTTGTGTATTATATAATATAGAGTATTGGTCTAAGCTTACTTGACAATAATTTTTATACCGTTTTCATGTATTATAACAAACGATCAATACATCTACTCTAACATTTTACTATAGATCTGTGATGTAATGACCTCAGTCAACAAAAATATAGATTATAAATCACGCCCAAGGTACATAATTAGGGATCAATGTGCGACAACATTGACAAGAAAACTCAATGAATACAAAATGATTGCCATGCACTGCCAGATACGTTAATAACTAACCTAACCAACCTTAGCAATAATTATGTATTTTTATTCAAGTTTGATGGATGTTTACGGTGTTTAATCATTATTTTATGCGATATACATATCCAATCACTCCCCATGGTTCTATTTTAAATATATATTTTTATTATCATACACCATGTTGGCATATACAGGGTTATTTGCGGCACTCTGCCAGCACTGTGCCGGCACATGTGCCGGCACAATGCATATATACAGGGTCGATGCCGTTACCTGTACCGGCGCTGTGCCGGCACATGCGCCGGCACAATTCATATATACAGGGTCAATGGCGACACCTGTGTTGGCACTGTGCCGGCATATGTGCCGACACATGTGCCGGCACCATGTAGACACACACATATTTGCACTAATATACAAGTTCGGTCACCATCTGTAACATTTAACTTCTGATCTGCGATTTTCCATTAGAACACAGTCCCTCGCTTATGTTACAATATATTTCAATGTGGAACAGCTTTACGTCAAGTTAGGTTAGAAGATCTAGTCATCCTAACCTAACCTAACTTATTCTAACCAAAATTGATGTAATCAATAGAGTTTTTCGTGCTTAAATGATTTCTCTTCGATTTGTGCTTTATGCATATCAAATCTATCCACTTGGCTCTACATTCTGATCTATTATTAATAGTTTGAATGCACTCCTAGAGTTTTGTTTGAGTTTATTTTTCGCTCATGTTTTTTATATAAAAATTACACTGTTTGAATGTTATAGGAAATTCATATTGATTATTTTTTTCGTGAGATTTATGTATGAGCGTTGTTCGCTACCTCCCCTTTATTGCTTTTGAAGTCGGTATTTGTCATAGTCAGGCTGTATTATTCCAAATTTCTAGTCGGAGCTCGGCGGTGTTATATGATGGTACTTTTGTTATATCTTCCACTGGTTAACCTAACCAAGATTTAGGTGTCACCGTTCGAGATTTTTCGTGCTTACGTATGATATTCAGTCATTGATTTAGGATTTATACAGATCAAATATCTCCACTTGGCTCTACATTTTGATCATTTTTTTGCAGTTTTCAATACTCTTCCAATTAGATTCTGCCACTTCATTTTAAACTTTGATTGTGTGAATGTTACAGGTATTTTTAAATGATTCTCGATTATTTTTCGCAGTTCTAAATCCCTCTTACATGTTATTTACACCCATCCCTAACCTATCCTAACCTAACCCTATGTATAATTCAGTCATTGATATATACATATGAAGCCCTTCACACGACTCTAAATATCATTTTTACGATGACATGTATATATTACTTTAGTTGTCACTCTCGACCGACATTAATTAGCAGAGAAGCCCCATTTTCGAACTTAGATGGACTGAATGTTACAAGTAATTCATATTGTATCCAGTTTCACACAAACGGATACATTGTCTCACATTATATTTTCTTATTTTACCTTAACGTCTTCTGCCACTTCATCCTTTGATGACTTACATCTATGATTTGCCTTTTTTCTTCACGATATTTTTCATATCCATGACGTTGACGACGTTTGAGATGACGCACAAATTGCTTTTTGATTTATCTTTATTCAAGTTTATTTCCCTTCTGCACAGATTGCACACCCCCACCCAACCCTTTATATTGAAAATTGCTAACTCAATCTATACACTATCCTCTCAGAACAGGACCACAATGACGACTGAGCAAGATTTGATCAGACTCCGATTTATATTCTATCAAATCTGTATCACATCTAGATCATTTACCCCGAGATAGGTTTATGGCAACGTTTCACGCCTTTGAAACATATTCTACTGATCTCTGCATACCTTTTCGTACCTCCGTCTGACACGATGTTTGCAATTCATTGCTTAATTTTTAAGTTTTATGATAATGGAAACGTTTCATTGAGGATTTACATAGCTCATTAGTGTTTATTAGTATTAATTGCAGATCTTGTTGAATGCATCAATACTTTCTTCCTCGTATATATTTTTTATTTGACACAGCATGGTTCGTACTTCCAACCATACCCATCATCACTATGTTTCAGTTTACTCCCAAAATCCTTCATAAACTCCATCATATCTTTGATACAAATACAGAAGGCTGTTCCATTCCCGTGTGTTCACAAATGTATTGCTTCATCTTTTTGAATCTTAATGATTCGAAACTTCTCCAATTCAAGGTATTACTGATCTTCATCCGAAAAGAAAGTTTTGCATACGATCCAGATTTTCTTTTGATCTTATGTCAAATTTATTCTCCATCACCTCAGCTTTATTACACTTGTGAAGATTTTCTACTTTGATCATATCAATTTCGAGATTTATAACCTTATCTTCTTTGAACTCTGTTACACACAACTAAAATACATCGACATCAGTTACCCAAATCCTGCTTCCTCTATTCCTCATCCATATATGAATAATATCCCCCACTCTTATTATTCTTGCTCTACGCATTTGTAGAATTTTTTTATATTCAACAGTAGTCAATATTTGTTCGAACCAGGCCATATCATCCTCGGAAATTTATTTATCCAACACATGTAAAACAAATTTTTGAGATGTGAAGATTCATTTTGTTTATTCTAAGACGAAACGGGCGTCTCCGTTTGACCTGAACGTAACACTGACTCCAATCTCTGTATGCCACTAGCTATTATACTGCGATTACATGTTTTTTTTTTCAAAACATTAGGCCTCATATTGCTGTTAATGTAACTGTGGATGGCTGTGTACGTATGTGCATGTGTATGTTCAAGCGTATGTTCATGTTATTTGAGTTAAAAAATATATTTAATCAAAATTTAACATTCAAAATTTCATTAAAAATTTCAAATTTTCTACGAGAAACGGAGTCAAGTCGGTGTATTTAAGTGATAAATTGGCCACTAAACTAAGGTCCGGGCCTCGAAATTTTGAGTTTTTGTTATAGTTTTGAATTTCAATTTTTTTGTTATATATTTATTCAACTCTTGTAACACGTACATGCGCTTGAAAATACACATGCACATACCTACACAGCCCTATACACTTACATACGCAGTTGATAACCTAGGTGAGCAATGTTAGGCCTAATGTTGCGCAAAAAAAAACATGTAATCGCAGTATAATAGCTAGCTGCATACCGAGATTGGAGTCAGTGTTACGTTGAGATCAAGCGGAGACGCGCGTTTCGTGTAAATCTCGAAATTGATATTGTCAAAATAAAATCTTCACGAGTGTAATAAAGCTGAGGTGGTGGAAAATAAATTTCATCTAAGAACAAAAGGAAATCTGGAACGTATTCAACCATTTATTTCGAATGAAGATCAGTATTACCTTGAATTGAAGAAGTTTAGAATAATCAAGATTCAAGATGAAAAAGCAATACATTTATGGACACACGGGAATGGAACAGCCTTCGGTATTCGTATCACAGATATGATGGAGTATATGAAGGATTTTGAGAGTAAACTGAAACATAGTGATGACGGGTATGATTGGATGTACGAACCACGGTTTAAACTATAAATATATACACGAAGAATAAAACATTGATTCCTCCAGCAAGATCTGTAATTAATACAAATAAACACTAATAAAATATGTAAATCCCCAATGAGATGTTTCTATTATCCTAAAATTCAAAGATCAAGCAATAAACTAAAAGCATCGTGTCAGACGGAGGTATCAAAAGGTATGCAGAGGTCAGTAGAATATGTTTCAAATGCGTGAAACGTTGCCATAAACATATCTCGGGGTAAATGATCTAGATGTGATACAGATTTGATACGATATAAATCGGAGTCTGATCAAATCTTGCTCAGTCGTCATTGTGGTTCTGTTCTGAAAGGATGATGTATAGATTGAGTTGGCGCTTTTCAATCTAAAGGGTGAGGTGGGGGTGAGCAATCTGTGCAGAAGGGAAATAAATTTGAATATAGATAAATCAACAAGCAATTTGTGCGTCATCTCAAACGTCGTCAACGTCATGAATATGAAAAATATCGGGGAGAAGAAAGGCAAATTATAAATGTTAGCCATCAAAGAATGAAGTGGCAGAAGACGTTGAAGTAAAACAAGAAAATATAGTGTGAGACCATGTAACCGTTTGTGTGAAACTGGATACAAATATGAATTACTTGTACCATTCAATTCATTTAAGTTTCTAATGGGGCCTCTCAGCTAATTTATATGGGTCGCGAGTGACAATGAAACAAATAACATATATATTAAAGGGAAATTTAGAGTCGAGTGTAGGGCTTTCTATGTATATATTAATGTCTGAATAACTCTAATAAGGTTAGGTTAGGTTTGGATGGGTGTGAATTACATGTAAAAGTGATCTAGAATTGTATGAAAATATTTCAAGAATCATATGGAAATACAATCAAAGTTGGAAATGAGGGATGTGTACTCAATCAAAATTGGACGAGTGTATTAAAAACTGCAAAGGATAGATCAAAATGTAGAGCCAAGTCAAGATGTTTGATATGTAGAAATCCTAAATCAATGACTGAATATCATACGTAAGCACGAAAAATCTCGAACGGTGACGCCTAATTCATGGTTAGGCTAACCAGTGGAAGCTGTAACTAAAGTACCATCTTATAACACCACCGAGCCCCGACTATGAATTTGGAATGATACGACCAGCCCATGACAGATACCGACTTCAAAAGCAATAAGGGGAGGTATCGAACAACGCTCATACATAAATCTTATGAAAGAAAATAATTACTATGAATTACCTATAACATTTAATAATGTAATTTATATATGAAAAACAGGAGCGAAAATTATGCTCAACCAAAACTGTAGGAGTGCATTCAAACTATTAATGATGTATCAAAATGTAGAGCCAAGTGGATAGATTTGATATGTCAAGAGCACATATCAAAGAAACTCACGTAAGCACGAAAAACTTGATCGATAATTCATCAATCTTGGTTGGAATTGGTTAGGTTAGGATACCTAGATCTTTTAACCTAACATGACGCAAAGCTGATCTACATGGAAATATAGTGTAACAAAAGCAAGGGACTTTGTTCTAATGGAAAATCACATATCAGAAGTAAAATGTTACTGATGGTGAACGAGCCTGTACATTAGTGCAAATGTGCGTATGTGTCTCCATGGTGCCGGCATATGTACCGGCACAGTGCCAGCACAGGTGCCGTCATCGACCCTGTATGTATGCATTGTGCCGGCACAGGTGTCTCCATCGACCCTGTATATATGCATTGTGCCGGCACATGTGTCGGCACAGTGCCGCCAACGACCCTGTATATGCCTACATGGTGTGTGATATGAAAAATATTTGTGAAATAGAACCATGGGGAATGATTTGATATGTATATCGCATAAAATAATGATTAAGTACCGCACATGGTTAAACTTGAATACAAATACATAATTATTGGTGAGGCTGGTTAGGTTAGGTATTATTGTATTTGGCAGTGCATGGCCACCATTTTGTATTCATTGAGTTTTCTTGTCAATGTTGTCGTACATTGATCCCTAAGTATGTACCTTGGGCGAGGTTTATGATCTAGATGTTTCTTGACTGTGGTCATTACACCACAGATCTATAGTGTAATACTAGAGTGGATGTAGTTATATAATAATATAACTACATCCACGAAAACTGAAAGAAAAATAAAATTAAGTTAGGCTTAGACAAATACCCTATATTAGATAGTACACAACATAACATGACAATAACCTGATCATCTCCTAAATCGAGCAAGAAAATCATTACAAAAAAAAAAAAAATCTTATATCAACACCAAACATAAAACTTACTAACCAAATAAAAATGTAGCATATTGATGAAAAATCCGTATAAATTTATTGCCAACGCTTAAACAACTTGAATCGACATTGATACATGCGAATAAGCATACATAATCGTTTGATGTCTACAGTTATTAACGAACCATAACCTAACATTACGTGGAACTAATCGAAAATACTAGGCTTGTGAGAAGTAAAGTGGAATAT
>SDVV010003002.1:0-22003 GCA_016164225.1 Gammarus roeselii | reverse complement strand
CCAGCACCAGTCCAACAGACGGCCCAGCGTGTAGAGCATGGCCCAGCACCAGTCCAACGGAGGGCTCATCGTGTAGAGCATGGCCCAGCACCAGTCCAACAGAAGGCCCAGTGTGTAGAGCATGGCCCAGCACCAGTCCAACAGAGGGCCCAGCGTGTAGAGCATGGCCCAGCACCAGTCCAACAGACGGCCCAGCGTGTAGAGCATGGCCCAACACCAGTCCAACAGAGGGCCCAGCGTGTAGAGCAGAGCCCAGCACCAGTCCAACAGAGGGCCCAGCGTGTAAAGCATGGCCCAGCACCAGTCCAACAGAGGGCCCAGCGTGTAGAGCATGGCCAAGCACCAGTCCAACAGAGGGCCCAGCGTGTAGAGCATGGCCCAGCACCAGTCCAACAGAGGGCCCAGCGTTTAGAGCATGGCCCAGCTCCAGGCCAACAGAGGGCCCAGCGTGTAAAGCATGGCCCAGCACCAGTCCAACAGAGGGACCAGCGCGTAGAGCATGGCCCAGCACCAGTCCAACAGAGGGCCCAGCGTGTAGAGCATAGCCCAGCACCAGTCCAACAGAGGGCCCAGCGTGTAGAGCATGGCCCAGCACCAGTCCAACAGAGGGCCCAGCGTGTAGAGCATGGCCCAGCACCAGTCCAACAGAGGGCCCAGCGTGTAGAGCATGGCCCAGCATCAGGCCAACAGAGGGCCCAGCGTGTAGAGCATGGCCCCAGCACCAGTTCAACAGAGGGCCTAGCGTGTAGAGCATGGCCCAGCACCAGTCAAACAGAGGGCCCAGCGTGTAGAGCATGGCCCAGTACCAGTCCAACAGAGGGCCCAACGTGTAGAGCATGGCCCAGCACCAGTCCAACAGAGGGCCCAGCGTGTAGAGCATGGCCCAGCACTATTCCAACAGAGGGCACAGCGTGTAGAGCATGGCCCAGCACCAGTCCAACAGAGGGCCCAGCGTGTAGAGCATGGCCCAGCACCAGTCCAACAGAGGGCCCAGCGTGTAGAGCATGGCCCGAAACCAGTCCAACAGAGGGCCCAGCGTGTAGAGCATGGCCCAGCACCAGTCCAACAGAGGGCCCAGCGTGTAGAGCATGGCCCAGCACCAGTTCAACAGAGTGCCCAGCGTGTAGAGCATGGCCCAGCATCAGGCCAACAGAGGGCCCAGCGTGTTGAGCATGGCTCCAGCATCAGATCAGCAGAGTGCCCAGCGTGTAGAGCATGGCCCAGCACCAGTCCAGCAGAGGGACCTGCGTGTAGAGCATGGCCCAGCACCAGTCCAACAAAGGGCCCAGCGTGTAGAGCATGGCCCAGCACCAGGCCAACAGAAGCCCGGCGTGTAGAGCATGGCCCAACACCAGGCCAACAGAGTGCCAGCGTGTAGAGCATGGCCCAGCACCAGGCCAACAGAGGCCCAGCGTGAAGGGCATGGCCCAGCACCAGGCCAACAGAGGCCCAGCGTGTAGAGCATGGCCCAGCACCAGGCCAACAGAGGCCCCGCGTGTAGAGCATGGCCCAGCACCAGGCCAACAGAGGCCCAGCGTGTAGAGCATGGCCCAGCACCAGGCCAACAGAGGCCCAGCGTGAAGGGCATGGCCCAGCACCAGGCCAACAGAGGCCCAGCGTGTAGAGCATGGCCCCAGCACCAGACCAGCAGAGGAACCAGTGAGTGAAGATCAACAGATAGACCAGCACTTGAAGCGTTGGTTCAAGCATCATACCAACAGTGAGACCAGCGAGTGTAGTGTTGGCCATAGCACCAAAAGTGAGACCAGCATCCTACAGGAGGGTAGTGTTGGCCAGAGCACCAAAAGTGAGACCAGCATCCTACAGGAGTGTAGTGTTGGCCAGAGCACCAAAAGTGGGACCAGCATCCTACAGGAGTGTAGTGTTGGCCAGAGCACCAAAAATGGGACCAGCATCCTACAGGAGTGTAGTGTTGGCCAGAGCACCAAAAGTGGGACCAGCATCCTACAGGAGTGTAGTGTTGGTCAGAGCACCAAAAGTGGGACCAGCATCCTACAGGAGTGTAGTGTTGGCCAGAGCACCAAAAGTGAGACCAGCATCCTACAGGAGTGTATTGTTGGCCACATCACCAGACCAACAGAGCTCATCCCCCCCAGTGAATAAGGCGTTGATAACAACACTGTTCCCAACGTTAATGTATCGCCTAACGTTAAATTATTGCCCAAAATTTTAACTTACTCATGTTCTGGGTGAGTGACGGTCACAGCCGCAACAAGTTTTTTCAAATAAGTAATAGGTTAAACATCAGTCCTGTCACCGATTTTAGTCATGGGGAACGGGTCCAGTGACCGAGGTAAGAATTTCCTACTAAATTTGTTCAGATTTATATCCGAACCTAAGTCTCCTCAGTCGAGAATGCTGTCCCTCTATTTCTCCTTTTCTCTCTCTACTCCCCTTCTCTCTCTACTCCCCTTCTCTCTCTACTCCCCTTCTCTCTCTCTACTCCCCTTCTCTCTCTACTCCCCTCCTCTCTCTACTCCCCTTCTCTCTCTACTCCCCTTCTCTCTCTACTCCCCTTCCCTCTCTGACTCCACTAAAAAATGAGCGCCGAAGCCCTCCTCTCCGCCTTCCCCGGTCACTCAACCCACAGACCGGCCGACGAGGCCATCTGCTCCCTTTCTCCCAAGTCTCTCATGACAAAGACTGCGCAGCATGACCACCCCGCCCTTTTTATCCGTGTCCTTCGAGACGCAGAATTATCGACGTGCCCACACCCACGGGTGTGCGACGCAACTTATGGTCGACATGCCTTCACCGCCTCGACCCACGGGTGTAGGACGCTGCTAATGGTCGACGCACCCGCACCGCCCCAACCCACGGGTGTGAGACGCGACCTGGTCAACGTGCCCGCACCGCCCGACCCACGGGTGTGAGACGCAACTAATTGTCGACGTGTTCTTACAGCCCCGACCCACGGGTGTGAGATGCAACTAATGGTCGACATGCCACACCGCCCGACCCACGGGTGTGAGACGCAACTAATGGTCGACGTGCTCGCACCGCCCCGATTTACGGGTGTGAGGCGCGACGAAATCGCTCTAATTTTATTGGTCGTCGCTATAACAACTTATTCATTTTAGAGCGGTGTTTATGTACAGAAGGAAAACAGAACGGGAGGCGATGTTGGGACCGCATATTTCCAAGTATTCCCACGCCTGCTATCTCAGCGAAGCTAAGGAGCCCCGTCATGCCAACGCTAGCTTTCTCACGATTCTAACATGGAGGAAGTAAGTTACTATTTAAAAATTTATGTACAGTAGCGAGCAAAAATTCGTTTATGATTTGAAACTAAGTGAAATCTTCTATGTCCATTTTCCGCTCTATATTTGAACTCATCGGAAATTTGAATAATATTACCAATTAAGAGGCTTTGTCAACTTCTATTTGAAGTTGAATTCCACTTGGGGAAAGTCGTTTTTTTTCCCGGTTACAGACTAACCATGAACGAATTTTTGCTCGCTACGGCACAGTAGCGCAAAAGTGCGTTCATGGTTATTGTGTAACCGAAAAAAATAGACCTTTCCTACGTGGAATTTGACTTCATATGGAAATTTCTTACGGTATTATATCTGGACAACTCTTCTTTATGGAAAATCTTATTTAAATTTCCAATTATTTCAATTGTCGCACAAAAAATTATCATCTGAGATTTCTCTTAATCTTTGACCATAAACGAATTTTCTTTTGCCACTGTCGTACAAATTACAACATGTATTATTTTGGTTTACGTTTAAAGGTGCCATGAGAGGCAAACTGTGGTCATATTTTTTGAGCATGTGATAGAGTTCTAATGACACGCATCTGACTAGGGATGACAGGCTTTAGGTTGGTTCTGCACGTAGGAGCATAAACGGTCCTACTGGAAACCAGAAAGAGATGAATAAGGCTGCAGTAAAAAATCGTTTTTTGCCTGAGATGTCAGACAATTTTAATTTTGTATTAAAAGACACACTATATGGATAACTTATCATCGACGAAAGAGACGTGATCTTCCTAAAGACGAGAGACGTGATCTTCTCAGCGACGAAAGGGACGTGATTTCTCCAGTTGAAATTCTCGTGTACTGCTACACAGAGGCACTTTGCTCATGTTGCATTCCCAATATGGTTGACTTTTAAATTCGAGCGTGTCTGAATAATCGGTATCTTCCTCCTAGCGTCCACTTATTAGGGGTGAACCAGTCTGAAAGGTAGACCAATTGATCATTCATAAGTTACAATATCATTAGGCTATTGTTTGGTTGAGTGCACAGTTTTGCAGTAGTTGTATATTAGATTAAATTAGATTAAGGAAAACGAACGAGCACGAGTGATCATGTCGAGTGTTTCCTTGAAAAAGTGAAAGAAGAGTGGGGGATAGTAAACGAGGCTTTAGAAATTCGCGCACACGTACAGAAAAAGAAGGTTGTAAAGATAGAAACCACAACTACCGTCACCACCATACCAGTTACTACCCTACTACTACCCGAGGCAGTTCAGCCTCGGAGAAGAAAGGGTCGAGTGTCAGGGCGACAATTCAGGAACGGGGCGAACAAGATGAGAAGTGAATAATTCAGGTTTCAGGCCGTCGCATTTTAGACGGTCGAGCAGAGACGGACACGCCCATACGCTCAGCGGACTCACACTTTTCCTCGGGCGCATGCTTGTTGGCTTGCCCCAGAGGTTGGGTCAGACGCACTCCAATTGGGTATTGAGTCTACTTCAAAAAAGCAAATGGGAATTAAATTTCGACAAGTATGTGCACATTTGGGAGAGTAGCACACCCAGTTGCCCTAGTAGTGGTCTTGTCCCATGTGCTCAGAAGATTAAGTCTTCTTTACGCAAGCAGTTCATTGAAGGCTGTCGCACTTCAAGGTGAGACGTCCGAGTGACCTCTCCTAGGGTCACTCTGTCGCACTTCAAGGGGCGACGTCTGAGTGACCTCTCCTAGGGTCACTCAGTCTCTGAACACGTGTCATTGGTCCTACAAGAGCATTTCATGTGAAATGTCAGAAGGACATCTTCTGAAAAGTTGCTCAAGGCAACTCCTGAGTTAAGTCAAATGAGACATATTTTTAAATTTGTTGAATAGTTATCGCAGAATTTAGTCCAAAAAAGCAAGAAATCAGGATTTACATTTTGAGTTTAGACAATAGTTAAGCGGAGCACAATGTTTTGAATTTTGACAAGCATCTAGCATAGAATTTAATCCGAAAAAGAGTAAACATCGATTTTTAAATTTTGACATTTTCTAGAACATCTGTGGGAAGAAGGTTAGTATTTATACTTTGATCGGCTCCCTGCTGCACCAGGTTCCGCCCGAATCTGTGCTACACAAGAGAAGGCGGTTAGCTATCCACATTGTACAAGGGAAAACATTTCAAGGTGAGATGTCGGAGGGGCATCTCCAAGGATTAGTTTACACTGGGGGCTATATAGAGATTCAATATGTTTCAGGTGAGATGCCAGAGGGACGGACATCTTCAAGAATATTTCATGTTTCAGGTGAGATGCCCGAAGGACATCTAACAAATATTATTTTACTAGGTAACCAGTGCGTGCTGCCAACCGAAGGCAGCACGTGTTGATAATTGTTTTGAAAAATGGGTATTATTGCAGGTTCTTTGAAAGCTGACGCACTTCAAGGTGAGACGTCAGAGTGACATCTCCTAGGAAAGAGTAGCTCGTGACAACTCCTGCGTTTAGTCAGAAGAAACAGGAGTATTTTAAATTTTGAAAAACGGGTATTATTGCAAGCTTCAGTCCAAGATTGGCACAAGTTTTTAAATTTGTAGTATTGTCAAATCGATTTGGGTCCGAGGAAACAAAGGTTTTGAATATTTGATCAATTATCGCAAGATTTGCTCCAAAAAAGGCATGAACAGTTTTCGCAGATTTCAGTCCAGACAAGGCGAACAACCGGTATTCAAATTTTGGAAATTCGCTAAGACATTTGTAAGGAATGGGTTAGTAGGTGAGGGTCTCTCTGCGCCATGCCGCAACAGAGTCTCTCCCGGATCTGTACTAAAGGAGAGAGAGAAGACGGATAGTTCATTCAAAATGGATCAATTTAAAGGTGAGATGCCGGAGGGGCAGGTGCATTAAGTGCACTAGTATTTCCTATTGTCAGATGAGATGCCAGAAGAACACCTCTAAGATCTATGCATATCTCAACTGAGGTGCCAGAAGGACTTTATATATTTCAAGGGAGATGTTAGAGGGACATCTCCAAGAGATGGAACCGGTGCTGCTGATCTGGTATTACAAAGAAGACTGCTACGCTATTATGTAATAGCAAGTCTTTTTATTTTTATTTTTTCCCTCGTGACCGGAAAGGAAAAAGAGAAGAAAAATTAAGTAGCATGGTGTCGACAGTGTTTTTTCATAAGAAGGTACTCATTGATTCAACAGATGGATTTTATCCCCATTTCTCTTCTTTTTTTTCTCTCCCGAAAGGGAGGGTAGAGAAGTAAGAAGAAAAATACCATCGTATCGGCAGGGTCCCTCCCTGGAAAGATACTCATTGCTTCAACAATGTATGATATCTGTCGAATCTACGTCGTACTGTAGAGTTGAGCAAAGCTGTCTTCCTGGTGCCGGTTCTATTTCCGCAAATCATGGGGTATGGGGGTGAGCCGCCTCTGCGGCTCATCGGTAAGCGTCGCTGGGTCGCTGGCAGACTTCACCCGCACAAGTTTGTCGAATCTAAGTCGAGCCGTAGAGTTGAGCAACGCTCTCCTCCTGGTGCGGTTTGATTTTTGCATAGCATGGGTTGAGTAGCGAGTCGTTTTTGCGGATCATCGGTAAGCGCCGCTTATCCGCATCTGTTTATTTATCTAACCCATTTTTTTTTCTCTTCCGCAGGGAGGCTAGAAAAGTGAAGAGAAAAATACCATCGTGTCAGCAAGGTCCCCCCGTGGGAAGATACTCAATGCCTCAGCAATAGATGATATCTGCCGAATCTATGTCGCACCGTAGAGTTGAGCAAGCCTTTACTCCTGGTGCGGGCTCGATATTCGAATATCATGGGGTGCTGGAGTGAGTCGCCGGCACACTTCACCGGCACTAGTTTGCAATTGTTGTCTATCTCTCCACATTTTTCTCCTTTCTTTCCTCTCCCACAGGGAGGGCAGAAAAGTAAAAAGAAAAATGCTATTGTGTCGGCAAGATTCCTCCGTATGAAAATATTCGTTGCCTCAGCAATGGATGATACCCATAGAATCTAGGCCGTAGTATCACAGAGTTGAGCAGGAGTTCTCCTCTTGGTGCGGGTTTGATTTTCGTATATCGTGGGGGGTGGTGCTGAATGCTGTCACCGTACCACATATGAATAATAAAAGTAAAGAGTAAAAATATACGGTATCCCTCCAAGTCTTCACCGCCGCATCGAGTTCAGCTAGCCCTTCTCTTAGGCGGCGTCGATTTCCAGGATACCGTAGTCCCTGCATCTGCTTGTCCGTTAGGAGAGCAGATGGCCTCGTAGGCTAGCGGGATGGGTGGTTGCGAGTACCGTTACGGGCTCACACCCAGTACCGGTGGCCACGACGTGCATTTAGGGGTGGATGCGAGTCGCCGCAATACCTCTCACCCGGTGAGTTCCTGTATGAATGATCGTTATCGAGATATTATCAGTCTGTCTGCACTTGCAATGCAGTATTATCAGTCTGTCTGTACCTGCAATGTTAATAGTAGAAAGTGTTCCGTTTGGATATGGAGTTTTCCAGTCGCTTGAGTTGGTCAGCAATAGCAATCATTACATTGTTACTGATAATGAAATTATAAGTAATAATCAACAATTACTACTACCAGCGACGATGCTATTATTGTTACTAATAATGGATTTATTATTAGTAATAGCTTGAATTGTGAAGAGAGCCGTGTCATGCTCCTTCTCTATTTCCATCTAATTATAATCTTGAAGCCTCCTGGGAAAGTCGTATATCTCTCAGGTTAAACGAGTCACGTGGTCCAGTGCTTGTCGAGCGCGTTCTTGAACGCTTTCGCGGATTCAGAGCCAACTACCACAGCTGGTAAGCTATTCCAAGCCCGCGAGATTGCGATCCGTAAAAAGTTATGCGTTATAGTGGTAGCGAAAAGTTTTTCCACAAGTTTCGCCCCGTTGTTTCGGGTACGAATGTTGTGGTCCCTTTCGAAGAGGCCAACAAGGCTCACGTTGAATCCCTGTAGGTATTTGTGGGTTTCAATGAGCTGGCCCCTCAGCCTTCGTTGCTCGAGGGTGATGAGGCTAAGCTCTATAAGCCTATCCTCTTAGCTAAGGTGGCGTAGCTGTGGGATGAGCTTAGTAGCACGATGCTGGATTCGTTCCAGTTTGGCTATGTCCCCCCTCACGTGTGGAGACCAGAATTGGACTGCATGCTCTAGGTGGGGACGGACGAGGAACGTGTACAACGGCAAAACAATGTCCTTCGTTTTGCAGATGTGCAGAGAAAGTTACGGGAGATGTAGCCACGGTTATGGTTAGCTATCTTGTAACTTTCTTAGACCTGCGCGTTCCATTTTTAATCTTTCGAGATTAAGACGCCCAAGTTTCTCTGCTGGTCAACAGTTGCAAGATCGCTTCCTGCTATCGTGTGGTTAAAGTTGGCATTGCGACACTTCATGTGCATAACTGTACATTTTGCAACATTGGGCCCAGGACACTGCCCTGGGGCACCCCAAAGGTAACAGGGGCCCACTCGGACAAGGTCTCGCCGATGCTGACTCATTGCGTGCGTCCTGTTAGCCAGGCGCACAGCCAGCGAAGTATGTTGCCACCAATGCCGAGCTCAGAGACTTTGTGTAACAGTCTCCTGTGCGGCACCTTGCCAAAGGTTTTTTGGAAGTCTAAATAGATGTTATCCACTGCCTTGCGGCGGTCGTACATGTTGATCACCTCATTGAAAAAATCCAGCAGATTCGTCAGACAACTCATCTTATGGCGGCAGCCGTCTTAAGTGTCATGAAGGAGTCCGTTGTCTTCCAGATGATCGACGAAATGATTTCATATCACTCGTTCGATGGTTTTGAGCACGATCGACGTCAAGTTGATCGATCGACGGTTGCTGGGCGATTGGCGGTCACCTTTCATGAAGATTGTTCCGATATTGGCATCTCTCCAGTCTTCGGGGACCTCGCCACTCGTCATCAATAAGTTGAAGATGTGGGCTGGGGAATCTGTCAATTGTTCTAGAGCTTCCTTGAAAACTCTTGGATGGTGTCCATCGTGATAATTTTTTTTTGTAAATGTCCAGTCCCTCAAGTTGTTGGTCTCAAAACTTCTTCTCTAGTGAACGCAAGGTCGTTGAGGCAGACTTCTCCAGCGTGAACCGTATCTCGTTCGGAGCCGGGGCCCTCAACTGTGAACACTGAACAGAAGAAGCTAATTCAGGACACTGGCTATGTTCTCAGGTGACGTTCTGAAGACACCATCTTCATCCATCTTCATCCATCAAGTCCCAAGCAATTTTGCGCTTGTTGACGTAGCGATAGAAATCCTTTATTTTTTCACTTTCGTGCGCTTCGAGGATCGGACAGGTCTAGTGGTTGTCCTACATACCAGGCAATGCAGTTCTGCCGACTCTGCTGTGTTGTTCCTCATTTGTTGCGCATTTAGTTGATCGCGACGATGCAAGGCTCTTGCAGCTTCGACGTTCCAACAAGGGTGCATGATCCTTTGAGCAGGATCAATTGTCCTCAAGGGTATACATCGGTCGCTGGTCCTCAAACTCTCTCATTGAAGATGCGTACCTTCTCTGAGTTGTTCGATTAAATTAGGCGCACTGAGTTGTTCTCTCATCCCCTGGAAGCCTGCTCGCGCAAAATTGGGGCAACGTATAGCTAACTGGGGGGCTGGACGGAGCACTTTGCTTGTGAATTCCACAGCGTTGTGGTCGGCAACTCCTAGTTTGTTGCCAACTAGGATGTTGCCCACCAAGCGCTCCTCAGTTAACATGACTAGGTCCAGTATGTTGTTCCCCCTGGTTGGTTCACGAACACACTGGGTCATGCCATTATCGGCGATGAACTTTGTTAGTTTATTACCTGGGCCTGTGAAGTTAAGCTCACCCAGTCAATATAAAGGAGATTGAGGTCACTAAAGATGATAGTCTCGAAAGTATTTGAGACTATTTCTTCCAGCTTCTCATAGAGCTGCACATCTTGTTCCGCAAGTGTGTGGCTGTTGCGGTACATCAATGCCAGCTTCAATGTCGCATGGGCTACTCTGATTTTTGCGTTGAGTATTTTGCAAGAAACTGTAGCGAGCGTTGCTTTAAGAAATTGATGCAGTATCTCATTTATGTACAGCACGGACCCGCCCCCTCGTTTACTACTAGTGGGTTTGTCCATGCTGAATATTTGTAGCCTGGTAGCATTATTTCTGCTGCCAGGCTTCTACTCTGGAGATCAAGTCATGTTTTGTTTATGCCAACGACATCAAACAAGTACAGGGTCGCCAGTCCCCTCAGTTCGTCGAACGTAGGGGCATCTGACTGTGCGTGATAGAAGAAGACCTTCAGACGGTGTGTGTCTCGGTCTTCGACATCTTCATCATTGGGGGGTCTCGACCTGGCGGCCGTGGACCAGAATCTTGACCATCCCTAGAATTGCCTTCTTGTGAGCCTTGTAACGCATCTACCGTGCCCGCAGCTTTTTCCTCGTAGAACGACTAATCGGTCATCGCTTATGTCCGGGAATCTGCGCCGGGCACGGGGCCCTCTAGGTAGAGTTTCCTGCGGCCAAAACTGAACCGTTTAAAGCACGCTGGACCCCTAACTTTTGTTCATAGTATTTCTTAGCGCTTGGATAGAGCAGTCGTCCAAGTCGGGCATTTTCTACATCATTCAGGTGTAGGCCGTCTCTTAAAAACAGATTAGGCCTCTCCCGAAAGTCATCAAACAAGTTGATGAAGGATCCTCAATCGGACTTGCAAATGGTCTCGTGGGCTTGATTTGTATAGATTAACTTACTATACAGCTCGTCATCATCATTCATTCGCGGTAAGATACATGTGATGGCTACTCGATCCGTTTTTGTCTTGAGGTTAGAAATCAGCTGGCTATACTTGGCTAGCAGATCTTCCGACCTTGTCTATTTAAGATTATTGGTGCCTGCATGGCAGATTATGAGTGTCTCCCGGCTGGAAACCACAACCTCTGCAAGGGCACCTCTGATCTTCTTAATCGTGGCACCGGGCTTGCAAATAACCCGCCTCTTTGCCTTACACCTATGAGTGAGCCAATTAAACCGCCAGGTTACGGACAATAAAGTCATCTAGGACAAGTGTCTCAATTTCATCGTCCAGGTCCGCGAACCTCTTAAAAGTGTTCCGCGTTGGTTTCATAAACGCGGGCCGGATCACTAATGTGAACCGGTTCTGGACCTGCTGAAATTCATCCGAATCTACGCTGCCCCGTCGAGGTTGAGTGCAATTTCGATCCGCGGATGTCTTGGTCCAAGAGTTGATAAAAGGGTCCGTAAAACGTAAATATCTAAGGACTTTTGCTCGCCCTATTTCACATGGAGGCGTTTAGGGGTCCAGAAAACGCAAATATTAGAATAGCCCGTAAAACGTGAATTTATGTGGATTTTTGCACGCCCTATTTCACTTGTATGGCTAAAACGATGGGAGGTTGTTGGTTATTGTTTACGGTTATCGATGGTTTGTAAATAGACTTTGTAAGGGTAACTATAATTGTATGATTCATAGTTCATTTAATTGGCCAATTCGCAAGAAATGTTGGCCTGTTACATATTAGGCTGGCTGTATGTATATAATTTGATTATCTTTTAATAAAATACTTTTTTATCGTATTATTTCGTTTCGCAGGGACCCTGTTATTTCGATGGGTATTTAGTGCTTGAACCTTATTTTTATTTAGGGTTTAGTAATCGATGTAATTATCCGCATGAGGTGTTGGCTTGGTACATAGGAGGTTGACTGTATGTGTAGGATTTAAGTGTCTTTTAATAGGAAACTTTCATATGGTATTATTTAGAATCGCAGGCACCCCTGTTTTTTAAAATGTTTGTATTGCTCAAACACTATCTTATTTATGGAATTAGTAAACGATGCAGTTATCATTTAATATGTTTTCCTTGCTCGAACGGTATCTAATTTAAGTATGTTGACCAAATACGTGTTAGTGAAATTCAGAATCATGTACGTTGTTTGTTATTTTAGAGCAAAAGCTATAGTATTTGATTAAATCCATCCGCTTTTCACCCTGTATGTGTGTATAAATTTTCAGAGTTTCATCAGGACAGAGCTTTATATATGATACAAATCCAATACCTTGCCATTATACGTTCACGTTTTGTCAATCCGTATGAATGTGGACGATGAAACGTGTTCAAGTCTATTTTTATTCATTTAGTACATGGTTACATAGGAACATTTACATTATTCACATCCATCTATTTCATCATTTTAGGAGTGGTTGCAGGGGCTTAAGTACACGCATTTATCAATCCGTATGAATGTGGATTATGAAACCTGTTCAAATTTATTAATAATATTTATTTATTACATATTTACGTAAAAACATTTACATATTAGGAACAGCCATTTGGGAATGATACCAATGATTGCTTTCGTACCTACCCCAAAAACCATCCCTTGTAGAACGAAACAAAGAAAGGACAGCTGGACTACTGAAAAGCGAAAAAGCCAACGACTTCTAGAGTGAAATCAATTGCTTGCAACCAAAGTGTTACAGTAGTTGCTTGAGTCTGACGCTACTAAATCAGGTGCTAAGGGTGTCAATTGCCAGACGCCAAACAAAATCAGACATGAACACTACAAAGATATCCGTAACCAGGATACATCCACAGACTTTGAGACCAGACACAACATTCGCGCGCAAGCGAGCCATCTTCAAACTGGACGCAAAATTAAAATTACCTCAGTCAGATTCAAACTCTGCGCTACTATGTCGATGCGTGCACAACTCTGGTCTATGGGCATCCATACATACCCAAAAAATCCATTGAAGTTGAACCTACCGTCACTAAAATGAGGAAGCAATTTGTGTCTTGGGTGATGATGATGTCGATGCACAAACGGATTTAATATGGAAGAGACGTAAGCAGGGAGAGGCCGTCTTTGTCATGTAAAGTCGGCTGAATAACAAAAGTACGTCTATTTCTCCAGGTTTTATTCTCTAAATGTTCCTAATATGTAAATACTCCTATGTAATCATGTGATAAATAAATAAAAATATACTTGAATATGTATGTTTCATTGTCCACAGTCATACGGATAGAAAAACACGTGAACGTATTCCCTGCAACCGCTCCTAATATGATGAAAATGTTCCCAACATGATGTAAATGTTCATATGTAACCATGCGACTGTGTAACTATGTAATACAAAATAAATATAATAACAACGGTGTCTGCGACACTAAATAAAACGCTATATTCAGTCAAATCGAATCAATACTACATTACCATATACTTTTGAAAGAGGATAAAATCCAACACATTCTGCAAAATCGACATGTACTAGGGTAACATTTCATGCGCATATGCCAAAATCAATAAGCCCTAACCTCATAGACGAACTTTAATTAAACGAGCAAGCTTATCTCACCCAATTTCCCAAAGCGTATCGAACTTTTTGCCTTGGAGGTCCCCTACTGCACGTCCAAATGTGTTATAACAATATTCCTACCAGCAACACATTAATGGATTAAAGGTGCCGTAAACTGACATGTAGAGTTGCAATCTGGCTATTAGGCAGGGTCACGAGAGGAGTGCGACTCGAGATATAGTCTTTATGACATTGACAGGTAGAGGTCGGCCGCTACGATAGCGATCAGTGGTATCATTTCCAAATGACTGCTCCTAATATGTAAATGTTTATATGTAATCATGTCATAAATAAATAATACTAATAAACTTGAACATGTTTTATTATCCACATTCATACAGATTGAAAAATGCGTGAACGTTAACCCCTGCAACCGCTCTTAAAATGATTTAATAGATGGATGTAAATGATATGAATATACCTATGTAACCATGCACTAAATAAATAAAAATAGACTTGAACATATTTCATTGTCCACATTCATACGAATTGACAATGCGTTGAACGTATAATAGCAAGGTATTCGATTTGAATCATATATAACGATGTGTCCTGATGAAATTCTGAAAATATGTACATACATACAAGGGGGAAAACGGATTCATTTAATCAAATACTATAGCTTTTGCTCTATAGTAACAAAGAACATACATAATTTCGAATTTTACTAATACGTATATGGTCAACATACTTAAATTAGATTACGATCGAGCAAGGGAATCCTATTAAATTTTAACTACATCGTTTACTAATACCATAAATAAGAACAATACAAACCCTTGCAATAACATTTAAAAGTCTCCTGTTGAAAGAAACTTGAACCCCACACATACAGTCAACCTCCTATGTTCCAAGCCAACACCTCATGCGGATAACTACATCGTTTACTCATACCCTAAATAAAAATCAGGCTTGAACACTGAATACCTATTGAAACAACAGCGTCCCTGCGAAACAAAATAATACGATATAAAAGTAGCCTATTAAAAGAGAATTAAATCATATACATACAGCCAGCCTAATGTGTACCATGTCAACATTTCTTGCGAATAAGCACGATGTCCCTAGACTTGTAGGGGAAGTTTCTGGATATGAGTCCAAGGACTCTATTGCCTTTCTTGTAGCTAACTTCAACTTGGTTTTTCCACTTGAGATCGTTAGGGATGAATATTCCAAGGCAGCTTTGTTGTCCACTTCAGTCATTTGCTGATCTGCCATTACGTAAACAGAATTTCGATTTGTTCGTCCGATGTGCATAACAGTGCATTTCTCAATATTAAAGGCCATTTATCACTTATCAGACCAGTCCACTAGTTTAATAAGATCCCTTTGGATAGTTATGCGATCTTGCTTACAGTCCGCTTTGTGGCAGAGTTTAGTATCGCCAGCAAATTTTGATAACTTGCGAACGATGTCGGTGTTGAGGTCATTGATATAGATTATAAAGAGACAGGGCCCATGAACACTGCCCTGTGATCCTCCTGATATTGCCGTAGCCCATTCATATTTTGCTTGTCCGACAATCCGTTGCTTGCCACCCGTGAGCCAATTTTGGAGCCACCTGACCACGTGTCCAGTTATGAAAAACGCCTCCACTTTTCTAAGTAGGCGTTCATGAGGGACCTTATCAAACGCTTTTTAAAAGTCAATATAAATTAGGTCGACAGCTTTGGTTTCATCGTACATCTCGGTGACCTTATTGAAAAAGTCCAGGAGATCGGACAGGCAGCTAAGTTTGCTTCTGAAGACGTGTTAAGTTTCCTTGATGAAGTGGTTTCTCTCGAGGGGACATGTAATACATGTCTTAATCAATCTTTCCAAGGTTTTGCCGCCACAGATGGGAGTATGAATGGTCTATAGTTTTCTGGCTCTAGCCTACTACTCTTCTTGAATATGGCTGTGATGTTTGCTGTTTTCCAATCTTCATGGAATAACTCCAGGAGTCATAGACCTATCGACCCTATTAGGCACGGGTGGTGTTTAAAATCGTACCTAAACCTAATACTCGCTCATATCTCTTCAATGTGTCAATATGTCTGTTGCTGTCCTTCAAGCAATTTTTCAATTCAGTAATCATCAATATGATCGCTCAATAAAATGTCAAACATTGATGGTACTTTGTCAACAAATAACATACTTTCAGCACAACGGCACCAGGCTGCCATGGCTGGAGGTCGGTTTGTCACCTCCAGAGTGTGACCGACTGTCGTAGGGTGAGGCTGGTAGATGAGAGCGCGCTCTGCTTGATGCGCCGCTTCATACTCCTGTATGCAGCAAATACGCCCGGCAAACTGAGAGACAAAGAGATCAGGCGACTAACAGAGCAGGTAGATGATAGTGACGAAGAAGAAAATGATAGTTTCCGCCTCCGTAGCTGCAGCTACTCCGCTAGGCTCCGCCCACCTACACGCTACAGGTTATATCGCCTCCACAGCACGAGGGTGGTCTGCTCCAGTAGATATTTTTCTATGGAGTTCATTATTATTATTTCCTTCGCAAGATCTTTTCGATTGACTAAACTACAGGCAGGAGAGATTCATGCTACATATGATGACTGAAGGTCAGTTGCCTGGTCATAACAGTTAAACAGCAACTGGTCGATGAAAAATCGTGGTTTATAAAGACCTACAAAAGCGGCAAAGAGGGACTCCGTCGAGATGTCTCGTGGCGTGCCTAACAGGGTTTAAGATCTCTGTCAGTCGACCACTTATGATTTCGGATGTAGGTTATCTGGTCCTGTCAATTTGTAAATATTTAGTTTGCTGAGTTGTTCTTCGACTTCACCAACGAGGAAGTGAATATCTTAGAGCGGCCGCACTTCTCCAGGCTATTAGACTTCTGGGATATTATGGCTATTCTCTTCTGTGAAGACGGCTACAAAGTATTCGTTGAGTATCATAGGCATGTCTGCATCGTATGATTTTAGATCATATGTCTGCATCGGATGATTTCAGATCATGTCTGCATCAGAAGATTTTAGATGTCAGCATAAAGGACGAAGGACACGACCACCTGTCATCAGTATTTATAGTGTCATTCATGTAGACAATGAGAAGCCAATGTCCAAGGATCGACCCCTGCCATACTTCTAAATTGAGCGAACTGACAGTTTGTTTATTGCAACTCACTTGGTGTTTTCTTTCAACGGAACAAATATTTTATTGATATGTTGCCATGGAGCTAACTATTCAATTGTTGCCATGGAGCTAACTATTCAATTGTTGCCATGGAGCTAACTATTCAATTGTTGTCATTGAGCTTACTATTCAATTGTTGCCATGGAGCTAACTATTCAATTGTTGCCATGGAGCTAACTATTTAATTGTTGCCATGGAGCTGACTATTCAATTGTTGCCATGGAGCTACCTATTCAATTGTTGTCATGGAGGTAACTATTCAATTATTGCCATGGGGAGAACTATTCAATTGTTGCCATTGAGCTAACTATTCAATTACTGTCATGGAGCTAACTATTCAATTGTTGCCATGGAGCTGACTATACAACTGTTGCCATGGAGCTGACTATTCAATTGTTGCCATGGGGCTAACTATTCAATTGTTTTCATGGAGCTAACTATTCAATTGTTGCCATTGAGTGAATTCTTTAATTGTTGCCATGGGGCTAACTATTCAATTGTTTTCATGGAGCTAACTATTCAATTGTTGCCATTGAGTGAACTATTTAATTGTTGCCATGGAGCTAACTATTCAGTTGTTGCCATGGAGCTAACTATTCAATTGTTGCCATGGAGCTAACTATTCCATTGTTGCCATGGAGCTAACTATTAAATTGTTGCCATGGAGCTAACTACTCAATTGTTGTCATGGAGCTAACTATTCAGTTGTTGCCATGAAGCTAACTATTCAATTGTTGCCATGGAGCTAACCCCACATTACTCCAATTTCGCAACTAATATTTCAAGATTTACGCACTCAAATGTTCTGCTGAGAATCATAAAAGTTGCCAAAGATACTATCCCGCGATCGAACCCATAACAGCGTCTCCCATGAGCTCTGATGAAGAATGCTTTCTGCTCCTGATAGACTGTAAGCCATGTCGATTGCGGTTAAGAAACTAATTAGTTACAAAATGAGCATATAATCATGAATAAGTAACTTCTTAATAACGTTGCTCATAGCGGGAAGAAGAGATTTAGTAAGTCAATTCGGTTTGTGGTAGGTCAGTTTTGCTTTTATTCTCAATATTCGGACAAATTTTATTTATTTTGAGTACATCGTGAAAAATTCCCTCCTGATGTGACCTCTTGCCGAGTTAAGTAAACGGAGCTGCAATAACCCCGGATATTGTTTTATTCACGTTTGCTTGAGATGTCAGCAGAGGCAGTGGTGCTGCTATTATATTTTCAACCAATTATAAATGATTAACGTCGTTCTGGTCGGCAGGGTTGGAGAACGACTGTTCAAGGATGGCATTTGCTAACTAATTGTCAGAAAGGATGTTTTTATTAATATTAGCTTCACTTAAATATCATGTATGCTATTTAAATAACTATCGAAGTCATTTGGCCTCATCTTCAGTTGAACCCGAATTACTCTGTGTTTTTTTCCTATGAAGATGTACTAATGATTTTCTGGCTTAGTTTTGTTAACTCCGGGAGTGGTCACAATCAAATTTTCAATAAGATTTTCACAAGCAGCAGGGGTCAATTCAGCGAACGCATTTTTGTTGGAACAGTTGACACGTTTACTCATGTTTATGCAGCATTTTTGTTGAAACAATTGACATGTTTACTCAGGTTTATGCAGCATTTTTGTTGAAACAATTGCCACGTTTACTCGTGTTTGTGCAGTGAGGAATGTTTTTTGGATGGACGGTAGTATTTTTTCTTAGACAAGTTAATCTTGGGGCATCCACGATTTTTTGCTTGTTTGTGGCGCAGATTTCTTGTTGTGACCGACAAATGCACCACCTCGAACAGCTTTGTTAGTACACTTTGAAACTGCGGGAAGCCATCGTTCAGTTTTACTGAGAACAAACTACCATTAAATTCGTAAGCTATCAGCTCGTTCCATTTCTTTTAATATTACGGTCTCTATATTTACGAAAGGTATCCCAATCGGGTGACGGTATTCCTGAGGAATCAGCTTCTGCATATAATCAGGGCAATGGTCGGAGGCAACTGACTGAATCACTGTTGCATGAATTGAACCAACAACATCCATGCCAGGAGTATTATTAATTAGGGTCGCAGGTCCCACAATTGTACGCTTTAACTTAGTAATAATTAACGAGTACACGCCATGCAACAGGAACTTCTTTCCCCACTCGACAGCTGAATCCAATCAATGATGCTGAAGCAGATCGCCGGCGATGTCACCGAAATATACATCGTTTCATGAGCTACACAATTGAACGGAAATTTGGATTTAGCGATGGAGAAAAAAATCCTGCTATATTTCAGAAGCCATTCGGTAGACCTTTGATGTTTCTTTCAACTTCATCACAATTATTGACGAAAGCAGTCCCAATTCCTAGCCTCATCAACGTTTGTTTTTATTGTTGCATTCTTCAGCGCAACACTCGGCGTCCTGCAACATCAGCACTCGGCGTCCTACAACATCAGCACTCGGCGTCCTGCAACATCAGCACTCGGCGTCCTGCAACATCAGCACTCGGCGTCCTGCAACATCAGCACTCGGCTTCCTGCAACATCAGCACTCGGCGTCCTGCAACATCAGCACTCGGCGTCCTGCAACATCAGCACTATTCCATTACAAGGCCAGGAACTGTCTCTGAGCCAACAGCCGGGCTTCCGCCCAATCTTCCCCCCAATCTTCCCCATACTAGGCTCAATGCCATTCTGCTTCCTGCGCTGAACTTCCTACACCCCCTCCCTCTCCGCCCGTCATTCAGCTCAGTCAAGCAGTGCTGATTGCCTAGAGTATTGGGCGCTGCTTCTGAGGCCTTCTGAGACCGTCTTAAACCTTCCTCGCCAGCTCTGACCTTCCGAATAACTCATAGCTTCATCGTGGCCAACATTCCCACGGCAAATGCCACGACAAGGTCTGGGCTTTCAACCTTCTATTGCAATGACATTCTTCCGACGTGAAGTTCAAGTTCACACTTTCATGAGCTTTATTTCTTGTCAGGCTACTCGCAGTAGACAGTCTCTGCTATAACGCAGGTTTGGAGTAGACGATGCCATCTGCATGCAGCTGTGAGGCCCCACTGAGCCAGAGACGGAACAGACCAGAGAGTTCGTTCTCTGCTTTTCTCGTCTAAAGTATCGAATTGTACAAGACTTTCTACGTCGCGTGTACAGTGCAGAGCACACGACATCATGAAAATTTCGTGGCCTAGTGGCTAGTGACTGCAGCAACTGCGATTGGCGGCGACCTATTGGCCGCAGTGGCCGTCACTGAGAGTGCCCAAGTAGATGTTGTGTCTATCACTGATGGTGCGTTAGTGGCTGCAGTGTCCGTCACTGTTGGTGCCCTATTGGCTGCAATGCCCGTCACTGATGCTGCCCACATGACTGCATTGCCCGTCACTGATGCTGCCCACACGACTGCATTGCCCGTCACTTATGATGCCCAAGTGGCTGCAGTGCTCGCCAATGATGGTGCCATAGTAGCTACATCGGCCGTCACTTTTGGTGGCCTAGTAGCTGCAGTGCCCGTCACTGATGGTGGTCTAGTGACTGCAGTGCCCGTCATTCACGGTGCCCAAATGGCTGCCGTGCCCGTCACTGATGGTGCCCAAGTGGCTTCAGTGCCCGTCGACGATATTGCCGTAGTAGCTACATTGGCCGTCACTAATGGTGGCCTAATGGTTGCAGTGCCCGTCACTGATGGTTTACAAGTTTACGAGTGTAAAACGACATCAACAGGCTTTTCGACCCGACTTAGGTTGCTTTTTGGTAATAACAAGTCTAGTTTTAAAGTAGAACGTCTATGGGCGCTTCATGTGTCTTTATAATTATGAGGGCCTAGTAGCTTCTGTAGCCGTCACAGATGGTGGCCTAGTAGCTTCTGCAGCCGTCACAGATGGTGGCCTAGTAGCTTCTGTAGCCGTCACAGATGGTGGCCTAGTAGCTTCTGCAGCCGTCACAGATGGTGGCCTAGTAGCTTCTGCAGCCGTCACAGATGGTGGCCTAGTAGTTTCTGCAGCCGTCACAGATGGTGGCCTAGTAGCTTCTGCAGACGTCAACGATGGTGGCCTAGTGGCTTCTGCAGCCATCACAGATGGTGGCCTAGTAGCTTCTGCAGCCATCACAGATGGTGGCCTAGTAGCTTCTGCGGCCGTCACTGATGGTTTCCTAGCGGCCGCAGTGCCCGTCACTGATGTGGCCTAATGACTGCAGCGCCTGTCACAGATTGTGGACCAGTAGCTTCAGTGCCCGGCATTGTTACTATCGGAACTGGTACCAGCGAACCACACTTTGAATGCTCACTCGTGTAGTCTACATTCCGGCCTACCACAAGTTATCATTCTGGCTGCCTCACCAAGCAGGCCGCCGTCGAGTGTTTCGACCCATCAGCTCATATTCTTATGGTTGTTTGGCCTTATGTGTCGTTCTGACTAACCATCTAATCAGTATCATAGAGCTGCCATATGCATGGGATAGGGCCGTCTCTGTACACAGCGCTCGTGTGTTCAACGTCGGTTTAACTGCTCTCGTCGAGCAGCATGGAAGGGAAGTGTAAACCGTTCTGTTGTTTTCCTCTTCTCCAATCACCAAAGAAAGTAGAAGTGTTTAACATAAGCATAATTTTGCCCTTCGTAAGCCCTCGGCGGCCGAAAGGAACTTATCATTGAAATCATGGCGGTTTGTTTTTGTTCCAGAAAGGGTTTTGGGACTTTGTGCGGAGCGTGTTAATTTTGGTGATGACATTTTGATGTGTGAATTGACTAACAACATTTTTTTTAACGTTATATATATCAAAAATCATAGATTGTGTTCAATAGGGTCCTCTTTGCTTGCACTGATTGGCGTTAGGGTAGCAAATGAGCCTGCCGTTACGAAAGGACGGCAACCACATTCTTCAGATGAAGGCGACAAGTGAAGATTACGTTTCAAAGCCAACCAACGATGATCAGATCGTACCAAAGGGATTTCTCGACCCTACTTTTCTTCATAGTCAACCGACGCCGGCCCACGTGCAAGTGGCCCGAGGAAGCTGCAATAAACGAGTGTTTCTGACCGCAGAGCAGCGAGTACTGAGTAACAGTAGTCGAGTCTCGAGTTGCAATACACGAGTGTTTCTAACCGCAGAGCAGCGAGTACTGAGTAACAGTAGTCGAGTCTCGAGTTGCAATACACGAGTGTTTCTAACCGCAGAGCAGCGAGTTCTGAGTAACAGTAGTCGAGTCTCGAGTTGCAATACACGAGTGTTTCTAACCGCAGAGCAGCGAGTACTGAGTAACAGTAGTCGAGTCTCGAGTTGCAA
>SDVV010003001.1:0-22004 GCA_016164225.1 Gammarus roeselii | reverse complement strand
CGACACTTGGCAACAAAGTGGACAAAAGATGCTTGCAGTCAAACCATCCGTGGGAGAGTGGGACACCAGGTTTTCTAATAGGAGAGACCAAGTGTTCAACAACCGTCTATGCACGGGACACACGTGGATAACTCGCAACCACTTAATGGACGTAGACATGGGACCGAACGCACCACCATGCCCTTGTTGCCACCAAATGGCAGTAAGCGTGAAGCACTTGCTAGAAGATTGCGATGCACTCGCAGCAGCCCGACGAGCCTTCTTGAGCCCCCCGTGCAACCTACAACGCCTACTCACAGAAACGGAACACCGGAAAAAACTGATCGCTTTTGGAAAACACACAGGCCTCTACGAGGTAGTGTAAAGGTAGCAAGGTTTGAATCATCTCCGATCCCGAACTCTCTGTCCTCCCTGCGCACTAATTGAAAATTTTTACTTTGACTTCGTGCTCAAAGTTGCGCAGAATCACCGGACCGTCGTGATAGAGAAGAAGCCCCCAGTGACTACACGTTGGAGCTCCGGCGGAGAACGGAGAGAGCTGCTACCACTCCTCTACACAAGACCAACTACGACTGCAAGCAACCTGCTCTTCATATTTTTTTCTTCAGATTCAACTCTCTAGATTTCCATTATTTAGTAAGATTTGTATGTACTAGGCCTACTCTGTACCCGCGTTAGAATTATTCTTTTAAAACCTGTGTAAATTAATTTGTTTTAGGCTTAGTATAACTAGGCCTACTCTGTACCTGCGCTAGTTGCTCCTTTAAAATCATTAAATTTATTTTCACGTTAAACTTTCTTTGTAGCCGCATCAAATGTGCTTGGTGCCTATGACAAATTTATTGTGTTACTTTGTTACTTAGATACTTTTTTAGATGAACTCCAACTACGTTTAAACCTGCTGTGACTGCGTTTAAACTGCCCTTAAACTCTTAATCTACGCGTCACCTAATTCACAACTCTTCGACCGCCCTACGGGGGAGTCTGCATTAACTTCGCGTTGGGACTCCGGTGGAACATAGAAGCAAATAATAATAATAATAATGTTATAAATGCCAGAAATACGGACACACGAGAGGAAACTGTAATGGTAAGCAAAGATGCTCATACTGCTCCCAAGACGACCACGACAAACGGGAAGATCCCCAGTCATGCCAGTCCGAAGAACCGCCCTGCTTTGACTATAAAGTAAACGGCCATCTTAACCGGACTAAGAAATTGCCCCGAGGACGAGATGGATAAAGTGATCCTCCAATTCCAGATTGACCACGGGGTCGAGCGACGAGAGGCCGTGGTCTCGATGCGCTCTTCCCAGGATGACTCTCCAACTCAGAAGAAAAGACTGACACCATTCCCCACTCCCTTCCTCATAACGCCCAAAGATAGCGGTTCAAGCAAAATTCCTTATCAACAAACTCCTTTATAATTATGAAGTAACTCTCCCAACAACTAGGAAGAAAACCGAAAGACATTCAACAACAGGGAAAGAAGGTTCTGGCCCACGTCGTAAAACCTGAACCAATTAATGCTATACGAAAGTTTACCCATGAAAACAAACTCAGTTACTGTTGAAATACATCATTCCTTCAACGATACCAAAAGAATAATTTACATCCTCCCGCTACACACCTATAACCGACCTCGGTGCGTTCGCAGAAGATCTGGCTGAGGATTACAGATCTACCGATGTCTGTCTAGCAACATGGATAAAATCATGTAACGTAAGTTCTATAGCATACCAAACTACCTTCCCAGGATTTCGGGTGAACAAGGAAGAACCAAAACCTGCCTAGTTCTAGCATGACCTCCAATGTGCAAAAGATGTCTTGAAATACGACCATGTAATCATATACTGTGAGCAGCATACACCCCAACGCTGCAAGAGGTGCGCCAGCGAGCACGACAAAAGAACTGCACAGCCCGTCAACCTAAATACTACCCCTGCTAATGCTTCCATGAGGCAGGCGACCGCGACTGCCCAGTATACATAGACGAAAAGGAAATAACAATTATACAAAACGAACGCAGAGGTACACGGCAATAAGCCATCCAAATCTGAAAGACAAATACTCAAATCGCCTTGATTATGCCAAAGCAGTCGAATCATCAATTCGACCTAAGTCCTCCGATGAAATCTACACATCGTCAGGACAACCTCGTAACAAGACTCCAACACTCCTCGCTGGCTGCAGTGCTCTCGCACTCAGCCCAGCGACCGCCCCTGTACTAGATATGAATGGTCATAGCAGTAATTCCTGCGGTGCCCAGGAGGACACCGAGATGAATGCATCCCCCGCAGTCAACCACGCAGCAAGGCTCACCACTATTAATAACGAAAAGGCAAAAAGATGAAGCCTTAGATGCTCAGGCACCACTGAGCAAAAAGATCGGTAACAATTCACAAATAACGGCTCGCCATGACAAAAATCCGGAACTACCTCCACCTGTCTCAAACGCGGCATCATTCATGGAAAACCACTGCGAGGGACTCTACCTTCCGTCCTCAAACTCTACTCACGAAGAAGCCACCAGCGAGAACGATCACGGCCTCGACGACGTCGCTTATCAAAACTACCTCGAAAAACTCATACGCGAGACCCCCGAACGATCAGTCACCTCACCTGGCCCAAATAGCTTGCAGCTTACACATCCACCCGCGCAGATCAAAAAGCCTTCCACAGAAGAAGAGCGCACTCCCTCAAGAAGCAAAAGATACGAACACAAGCCCTCGTCCTCGCACAAGAGAACTCTCAGCCTCGACCGCAGCAATCACAGCAAACCTCGTTCTACCAGAAGGTGGACAATCCCGTGAACACTCTCGACCCGGAACTCATGGGCAAACTCAAAAACGCGACTACGAAAGTTTCTGCAAATCACACGACCACTCCTGATCATCAAGGTCTGAGTGTGAAGCGCCTTCATAATGAACAACTAAATACTTCAGTGGAACTGCCAGGGACCCTGAAACGAGAAAGACTAATAACTATCCTTATTTACCACCCATAGGCCTTTGGTGATAGTCCTCCGAGAGATCGAACTCCTAGAGACCACCACCTTCAGAATTCCACAAAATATCATCGTACACTGCCACGAAGGCCACACCAACGTGACTGCTCACGGCGGAGTGGCACTTATGATTCACCGGAGCGCACCTCCCCTTCCACTGACTACGGAACTCCAAGCTGTCACTCTGAAGATATTCGGCCCAAGACCAATAACAATGATATCCATCTACTCGTAACGAAGCCATGACCTCTCTGAAGCACTAATGACCGAATTTCTAAGCCAACTCTTGGAGACTTCAACAGCTACCATGAAACATGTGGATGCATGAGAACAGAACTCAGGGGAGTGATAGGGGCTAACATCATTAACACTCACAACCTGGTCCTTCTCAACGACGAACACCTACCCGAATCACCCCCAAACGTGAAACTGCCGTCGATTGATTCATATGCTCCCCCACTCTGGTACCCCAATTCGTTTGGGGAGTTCTGCCTTCAACACTAGCAAGCGACCATAACCCAGTCATCATATCGCTTCTCGCCAACTAACCAAGAAACCCTGTCCCACAAGAACTTCGATTCACCGGAGTGCCAGCTGGGAGGAATACTTGGCACACATTGCCTGGAGCGATATGGAGGGAATCCCCGAAGACATCACGGAACACGACCTCGTCACCCAACTATACAAAGACTTTCAAGTTGCATCTGAGGCAAGCATTCCCCAAAATGCGCCTTCAACCTACTCTCCCAAACCTTGATGGTGCCGAGAGGTGCAAGAAGCAAAAGATTGGCGTGTAAGGCTATACCATGCCTACCGACGCGCACTGTCACAAACGAACCGAGTAGCGTCGAAAATTTCGAGTGGAGAAGAAACGAGAAAGATATACTCGTTCAGTCAACACTATTAATCGTAACGCCCCCTCACTCAAGTGTGGGAAAAAATCCGACGTATCCAGGGGAAACCCGAGCGACCTATCCTCGGGTTTTCAGGGGGGGGGTGACATGCCCTGGAGATAAACGGAGCAAATATGCCCTGGAGATCCTATCTGCGAAACAGCCGTGGTGTTAGTTGTTGATTGTTTATGAATACGTGTATGATTTAATTATTTTTTATAGTATACTTAAATAATTATTTATAAGTCCTAATATTTAGTGACACAGGCAGCGCTTTTATTTCAATAGGTATTTATTGCTAGTCTTTGCTCGACCTATAACTTATTTAGGGGATTTTAGTGATACTTTATCATTGTGATAGGATTTGTAAATGGGTTTTATAAGAGGCAACTATTATTGTATGAATTAACGTTAGAGTTTATTGCTTTGGTTTATCCGCAAGAAATGTTAGCCTGGCACATAGGAGGTTGACTGTATGTGTAGGATTTTATCCTTTCTGTAACTTATTTAGGGTTTTTAGTGACGCTTATAGCGTTGTGATAGGATCTGTAAATTGGTGCATAGGATCTGGATTGGCTTATTCGCAAGAAATATTTGCCTGGTACATAGTTGGTTGAAAGAATGTGAAAGATTTAATTATTTTTAATAGTAAATTGTATTGTAGAATGTATATCGTATTATTTAGTGTGGCAGGCACCGCTGTTATTTCAATGGGTATTTATTGCTCGAACATTAACTTATTTAGGGTATTATTCAATGACGTAGATACCGTTGTAATTTGAACGTGCTTCCATTGCTCGATCGTTAACATACTTAGGTTTAACTACATGTTCTTTATAAAAGAATGCAGTGCAAGTTTTTTGTTAATATAGAGCAAAAGCTATAGTATTGGATTAAATCCATCCACTTTTCCCATTGTATGTATGTAAGTATATATTTTCAACGAGACTTCAGTATACACATCATTATTTATTATTTAAATCGAATGCGCTGCAATTTTACGTTCAAGTATTTCCAATCCGTAGGACTGAGGACAAGGAAACATATATGTTCAAGTTTATAATTATTTATTTTACATCGTTACAATGGAACATTTACATATTAGGAACAGTTATTTCAATCTATTTTCATCATATTAAGAGCGGTTGCAGGGGTTTACGCTCACGCATTTTCAATCCGGATGACTGTGGACAATGAAACATACATGTTCACGTTTATAATCCTTTATTTTACATGTTAACAGAGGAGCATTTAGATATTAGGAACATTTACATCAATCTATTTCCATCACATTAATAACATTTACATATGAGGAATATTTAGAGAATAAAACCTGAAGACGTGGATGTGTACTCACCAAAGACGGCCTCACTCGGCTTATGTCTCTTCCAAGTTGAATCCACGTTTACATTAGTATCATCATCCACGACAAATCGCTTCTCCTTTAAGTGACGGTAGGTTCAACTTCAATGGATTTTTGGGGATGACTGGATGCTCATAGGCAAGAGTTGTGCACGCGTCAACATAGTAGCGCTTTTTTTCAAACTTACTGAGGCAGTTTTTGATAGTGCGTGCAGTTTGAAGCCGGCATGCTTGTGCGCGAACGCTGTGTATTGTCTCAAAGTGTGTATGTTTTTTGGTTATGGATGTCTCTGTATTGTTCATGTCTGAGTTTGGCGTGTCTGGTAATTGACACCCTTAGCAGTTGATTTTGAAGCGTTGAACTCAAGTAACACACTGCAACACTTTGGTTGCAAGCAAATGATTTCTTTCGGGTAGTCGTTGGCTGTTTCGCTATTCAGTAGCCCCAGCTGTCCTTTCTTTGATTCAGCGTACAAGGGATGATTTTTGGGTAGTTGGAGACGTCATTGTATTCAGCCAGAGGAGCTTGCCGCATTTCTGGATCAATGTTGGCCACACCTTCGAACTGGAGCAGCAACGAGTTTTTGTCTGAGTAGATGAGCGAGACGTCGTCACCGTATTTGGGTTTTAGTGTGTCATAAAAGAAGCTGTAGACTTTTGCTCTAGCTTTTCAATCACGTAGAACCCAACTTGAAATGGGTATACTATTTGGATGATATTTTTTCTACAGTAGACACTGTCATCGTAGGCAGTGTAGGCAGCAGTCAAGTGGCAGTATCACGGTAACACTGCCTCGCTGGCGTAGCGGTAGCATAATTTTATCAATCACTGTCTCAGGGTCGGATGCTATCTGGAGACCCCTCCAGTGGACACCGCCCTCAAATCGCTACATTTCCTCTCAACGCGTCAGTTTACGGCACCATTAATCACTCCCAGTATATATTCCATTCTAGATTTAGTCCGCTTTGCGTTTGGAGCTGATGAGATATATATGTATAAATCTACGAAACCTTGGGTAACAGAGTGCAATTTCAATTGCAGAGTAGTTATCTCATTTTCAATGCAAGGCAGGAGGCTTTGTATTGAGAATTCAATGTAAGTCATGTTGCATAACTGCAATTTCATTGCTAGGCATTAGAGTTAACTGTAGGATATTGCAAGCAAACCTTTATAAGCTATATTCCATTGATAAGAAAAATTCTAACACATATATCAAGGAATTACATGCGTTTATCATTTATACGAGAACATAACTATTCGCTCCGAAAATCGATGGGAGCAACTGTACGAAACATAAGTAATGACTTCGACTACCCCTCTGGTCTTATCTCTATCGGCGGAATCAGAGGCACTCGGCGGCTTTTTTATCGACAATAGGCATTATTTCTCGGCTGGAGGTGTCTGCTCATCATATTGGTGTAGGATTTATCATCTGGGTGTTTTTTTTTCTCTGGTCTAATGGGCTTAGACTGCTGCCCTTAGTACACATTTTAGATAGACGGATACCTTTAGGAGTTTTGTATGCATCTCTTCACAACCTATCCTTTTAACCAAAATTTGTTTGTAGACTTCAGCAAACTTTTCTCGACGGTAATTTTTAAATTATAGATACATGTTTATGACATCGAATATTTTCAGGGGTTTTCTTACTGGCGCCGACATTCCCGTTAACTATATTCCCGCTGATATCCGAAATATACATATTTATCATAGCACTCAAACGTTTGAGACATGATTCTCTTCATGTTTCATTTCCAACAATTTTGAAACAAAGTCCGATACACATATGATTTTATTGTAGAATTTTACACTTCTTATTCTTGGAACCGTTTCATTATCCCATTTGATATTTCGGTTCCCTTCAACTTTATCAGGGTTTTCTTCACATGACATCTCCTCGGTATCACTGTCCCGCGTTTCAATATCACTGCTACAGGTGTCCATTCTGCCTTGTATATCGAAAGTTTTTCCCATATTTTCATTATTTTCCATTTCGTCTAAGGTTTGGGTGTACTCCCACCAATTTACCCTATCTTTATATGTTCTGTGTTTTGTTGTTAGAGGTAACGCACTTTCTTCACTGCTCGCACCCTATAGAGCACTGTCTATCTTATTATTTTGGAAACCCAGGTCCGGTTTATTATGTTTTATCAATACGCCCTTTGCATCCTTGGAGCTTGTATTTTCTCGTTCATTTATAAGATTATCGAATTAAAGATGATTGTGTTGTTTGAGATGACTCAAAAACCCGAACCTGAAACTTGATTAGCTTCATTTTATCTCCGCACTGCAAATAACACATGCCGGCGTGTTATCCATCGCGTTAAAATATTTCCATATCAAACTAGGCGCCATCCTTCTACAACGGAAGCAGACCGTTAACTAAATGAGAACAAATCTGATTCCAATTTATATTTACTTTTGTATGTATATACAGAGTCTGTGCCGGCACTATGTAAATATACACACATGTATATGTATATACAGGGTCGGTGATGGGGTGGATGGATGATTATTCATTTTATAGATCATTAACACTTTATTTTTGTATTCTATTATTTCGTCTTGCTTGGGCTCCTATTATTTTTCTCTGCCCATTTTTCATGGTGATCTATTTTGTATTGATTGTAAAATTATGTATCGTTAGACGCCCGCAGGGGCCGTAGGTGGACTATTAGGGGTGTTAGTTAGTCTAGTCCAACCTACGGAGGGAGAATTTGCGCTCTCCCTGGGCGCCTAATAAATGCCCGAGCACAGCTAGGCGGTTTTGATGGCTAAATGATGAAATAATGTTAACGTTGATCTTAGAGAGCGGAAGTCTTGAATGGTACTGTACGTGGAGGGGACGAGGCAAGTCGAGGCAGGCTGAGGCGAGTGGAGACTAGTTGACTGGTGAGGCGATGAGTCGAGAAGAACCGAGGCTGGCTGGGACTAGGTGACCCAGGAGTGGAGGGGTGCTCGCGGGGCCCGGAGGACTCTAGGGACTCGGGGGTTTTGGGAACCCGGGGGACTCGAAAGACTGGGGAATTTGGGAGATCCACTTGGACCCTTCCGAAGCCCTTTGGGACTCCCTTAGGACCCATAGGGACCCCCTTGAGAAACTTTGGGACCCGTTTGAGGCCCCTCTCAACCCTGGCACCCCTGGCTCCACCTCCCCACGCTGTAAAACCCTTACACAAAAAATGTATATATGTTAAATGCTTGAGTAGACCAGTTGACTATTGCAGTCCACGGATTACTGGCGCAGAAGGCAAGGGTCGCGTCGAGCCTGGTCGAGGTGTGTCGAGATCATTCGGACATGTCGAGGCGAGTTGAGTTGGTCGCGCGACGAGCCGAGACTGTCCGAGGGGATTCGAGACAAGCCGAGATGAGCTGAGACGAGGGGACTCGGGGATCGGGGGACCCGGGGGACTTAGGCGACCTCCCGGGATTCGTCTGGCTCTTTTTGGACCCGAGACACCTCAGCCACCCCACTCCAACCCCAAAATGCTCGAGTGAAAAAAAAAAAATTGAACCTACTCTGTGCCTACGTTACATGCCTATGTTACTCTGTGCCTACGTTACACGTGAAAACAATGCCTATTAGCCTATCTCGGGGTAAATGATCTAGATGTGTTACAAATTGGTAGGATATAAATCAGTCAGATCAGATCTTGCTCAGTCAAGTTTATAATTCTGTTGTGGAAAGATGGGGTATAGCTTGAGATACAGCTTGTTCGAAAGTAATGGGGTAACGGGGGTCTGTGATCTGTTCAAAAAATATATAAAATTGAATAAACATGAATCCACTAGTAATGTGTGGCGACATCTGAAACGAAGTCATCGTCAAGAATATGAAAATGATAGGAAAGAAGAGGTAAATCAGAGGTGCAAGTCGTCAAAGGATGTAGTGCCAAGAGATATTGAAGGAAAATAAGAAAACATTGTGTGAGGCCATGTGTCCGTTTGTATGAAACTGAACTACAAATTGAATTACTTGTAACATTCAATCCATCTAAGTTAGACAATGAGACCTCTCTGCTAGCTAATATGGGTCGAGAGTGATAACGAAATAACATATGTTAGAGTGATATTTAGAGTCGTGTGGAGGGCATCATATGTATGTATCGATGACTGAATATCAAGTATCAGGTTAGGTTAGATTTTGATGGGCGTAAATAACATGTTAACGAGATGTAGAATTGTCAGAAAAAGTCAAGAATCGTATGACAATAGCTGTGACAATCAAACAAATGATGTAATTTACATATGCAAATGGATGATTTTCGCTAGATCCAAATTGGAAGTGCGTAGCAAAACTGCATAGGATAAATCAAAATGTGGAGCCAAGTGGAGATATTTGTAAGGCATAAATCCTAAAACACTGACTAAATATCATACGTAAGCAAGAAAAAACTTGAACTATGACACATATTTCTTGGTTAAATTAGGTTAGGTTAGGTTAGGATTGGTAAGGTTAGGTCAGGATGACTAGATCTTTTAACCTAACATAACGTAAAGCTGCTCCACATTAAATATCATGTAACATAAGCAAGAGACTTTGTTCGAATGGAAAATCACAGATCAGGGGTAAAATGCTACAGACGTTAACCGACCCTGTATATACGTACAAATGTGTGTATATCTACATGGTGCCAGCACCGGCCATATATATACGTGTAAATGTGTTTTTATCTACATGGTGCCGGCACCGGTGCTGGCACCGACCTTCTATATCGACATGGTGCCGGCACCGGTGCCGGCACCAACCCTGTAAATACATTTAAATGTGTGTGTATATCTACATAGTGCCGGCACCGACCCTGTATATACGTGTAAATGTGTTTGTATATCTACATGGTGCCGACACCGACCCTGTATATACATATAAAAGTAAAATAAATTGGAATCAGATTTGTTCCCATTTAGTTAACGGTCTTCTTTCGTTGCAGAAGGATGTCGCCAAGTTTGACAAGGAAATATTTTAAAGCTAAGGATAACACGGGGTGTGTGTTATTTGCAGTGGGGAGATAAAATTAAGCATATCAAGTTCCTCGTTCGGGTTTTCGCGTCATCTCAAACGTCACCATCATCTTGAATATGATAATCTCGAAAATGAACAAAAAATACAAGCTCTGAGGATGCAGAGGGCGCATTGATAGAACATAATAAACCGGACCTAGGTTTCCAAAATAATAAGAAAGACAGTGCTCAATAGGGTGCGAGCAGTGAAGAAAGTGCTTTACCTCTAACAACAAAACGCAGAACGTATAAAAATTGGGTGAATTGGGGGAGTAGACCCAAACCTTAGACGAAAAGGAAAATAATGAATATATGGGAAAAACGGGGCATAAATCAAGTAGAATGGACACCAGTAGCAGTGATATTGAAACGTGTGACAGTGATACCGATGAGATGTCATGTGAAGAAAAACCTGATGAAGTTGAATGGAACCGAATTATCAAATGGGATATTAAAACTGTATCAAGTATATGAAGTGTAAAATTCTACAAAAAATCAAATTTATGTCTGACTTTGTTTCAAAATTATTGGAAGTGAAACCCGAAGAGTAAGAATCATGTCTCAACGTTTGAGAGCTAAGAGAATTAGGCATATTTCGGATATTTGCAGGAATTTGGTGAATGGGAATGTCGGCGTCAGTAAGAAAATTAATGAAAATATTCGATGTCATAAACATGTAAGTAGAAAAAGTTTGCTGAAGTCTATGAACAAACTTTTGGTTATGATGATAGGTTTTGAAGTGATGCATACAATACTTCCAAAGGAATCCGTCTATCTAAAATGTGTACTAAAGGCAGCAGTCTAGAACCCAATAGACCAGCAAAACAACACCCAGATGATAAATCCTACATCAATATGATGAGCCGAGAAATAATGTTTATTGTCGATAAAGAAGCCGCCGAGTGCTTCTGATACCGCCGATAAAGATATGACCAGAGATGTAGTTTAAGTCCTTACTTATGTATCGTACAACTGCTCTCCTCGATTGCCGGAGTGAACAGTTACGTTCTCGTATAAATGATAAGCTCATGTAATTCTCTAATAAATATGTGTTGCAAAAATTTATTATCAATAAAATGTAGCTTATAAATGTTAGGTTGCAATATGTTAAATTTAACTCTAATGCCTAGCAAAGAAATTGCAGTATGGAACATGGCTTGCAATACAACGCTACTGCCTTGCATTAAAAATGCGATAAATACTCTGCAGTTGAAATTGCACTCGGTTACCAATGGGCTAGGAATCGCGTTCTCTGTAAAACCCTTCCTCAAAGGCGGCAAGAGGAGCGGGGAGAGGAGAGGCTCACGCCTGTCCGAACCCTATTGTTTGGGTCGCTGAATATGCGTGGCTGTAGTACGAATGAGGTAAAGAGGAGAGAGATTGGTGAGATGTTTATGAGAAGGAAGTTTGATGTGTTGGCACTGAGTGAGACGAAATTGAAAGGTAAGGGCGAATGTGAGCTTGGTGTGGTAAGTGGAAGAAAGTCTGGTGTGGAGGAAGGTTGGGCACGAGAAGGTGTGGTCATGATATTGAGTGATCGGTTGGCTCGTGGCGCTACCGAATGGAAGGAGGTGTCCTCAAGATTGATGTGGGTAAAAGTTAGGTTAGGCGTAGAAAGATGGGCATTTGTGAGTGATTACGGATCTGGCAGCGAGAGGAGTGAAGAGGAGAGGGAGCAATTCTGGACTGACCTGAGTGAGTGTATTCAGATTTTTGGAAGTCATTCCAATGTAGTTGTACTGGGTGACCTTAATGCGAGAGTTGGAGATGTAGTGATAGAGAATGTCATAGAAAGGTAAGACGTCCCCGGTAGAAATGAGTGTAGAAAACCTGATAGCTCTATGTATGGAGCAGGAGCTGGTGGTCGGGAACAGTTTGTTCAAGAAGCGAGATATCCTCAAGTACATTTGGGTAAGGATGGCCCGTGGTGCAGTGGTGGAGACAGCACTGATGGATTCTGTGCTGATATCGAGGAGAGTGGTGGGGAGGCTGTTGGATGCGCACTGATGAGAGGGAAGGGTGGAGGAGTGTCTGACCATCTGCTGGTGGAAAGTAGATTGAAAGTGGAGCAGAAGTATGAGGGCAACAGACGAGTGGGAGGAGGAAGAGAGGTGGTGAAAGTGAGTGGACTGAATGTGAGAAGTAGAGCCGAGGAGTTCCAGCAGGCGTTGAGGGAAGAATATGACAACGTGAGATGACAGGACCTGAGAGATGTGGAGGAAGAATGGGAGACGTTAAGGGATGCGTTCTGAGATCTGCGACGAAGGTGTGTGATGCGCACCGTGTGGGCGGGTGCAGAAGAAAAGGTTGCGAGCGGTGGAACGATGAGGTCAAACTGGCGGTGGTACGGACAAGAGGAGCATTTGAAGAGTGGTTGCAGGGGAGGTCAGTGGTGACTTATGAAAGCTACAAAGAGAGGAGAAACGAGGTGAAGCGGGTGGTGAGGAGAGCCAAAAAGGACGCTAACACCAGGTGGGGCAGACGGTTGTGACAGAATTTTGAGGAGAACAAAAAGATGTTCTGGAAGGAGGTGAAGAAGGTGAGAAAGAGACTGACCGGAAAGAAGGAAGTGATGAAAGATGTAAACGGCCAGTCGCTGTTGGAAAGGGGGGATATATGGAAGAGGTGGACTGAGTATTTTGATGAGTTGTTGAATGTCGAAGATGACAGAGGCTGGCATTGTTGCTGTGAGTGGTGGTGATCAGATGCCCCCTTTGGAAGAAAGACTTGAGGCGGACATTACAGGGGAGAGGTGCAGGAGGCGGTGGAGGTGATGAAAGCAGGGAAAACTCGGGTATGGATGACGTTGCGACCGAGTGCCTGAAGAAGGGTCCAGTAGCGATTGCCGAATGATTGGTGAGGTTACTGAACTTGTGTTGTGTGGCAAGCGTGGCACAGATTGAGTGGCGCGGTGCCCGCATTGTTCCGCTATATAAGGGCATAGGAGATAGAAATGAATGCTGCAACTCGAGAGGTATCAGTTTATTAGGTGTGGTAGGTAAGTTGTTCGGAAGAGTGCAGATAAAAACGATTAGAGACTACGGACTGCGCAATTGGAGAGAAACAGTGTGGTTTTAGGAGTGGTAAAGGCTGTGCTGATCAGAATTTTTGCAGTGAGGCAGGTCTGTGAGAAGTACCTTACCAAAAGAAAGGATGTGTTCTGGGCGTTCATGGATCTGGAGGAGGCATACGACAGGATTGACAGGGAAGCGCTGTGGAGGGTGTTGCGTGTGTATGGAGTGGGCGGACATCTGTTGAAAGCGGTGTAGAGTTTCTATGCTGGCAGCCGAGCATGTGCCAGAAAGGAAAACTAGGAGAGTGATTAGTTCACAGTGAAAAAGAGACTGAGACATGGCTGCGTGATGTCTCCCTGGCTGTTCAACCTCTATATGGATGGAGTGGTCAGGGAAGTGAACGCGAGTGTGCTGGGTCGTGGCTCGGAACTGTTCGAAGCGAATGAGCGGAGTTAGCAGTTGCGCCAGTTTTCATTTGCTGATGATACGGCCCTGCTTGCGGATTCAGAGGAAAAAGTATGTAGGCTAGTGTCTGAGTTTGATAGTGTGTGAGAGGAGGAAGCTTCAAGTGAACGTGGGTAAGAGTAAAGTAATGAGATGCTCAAGGACTGTCTATGCGAGCAAAAATTTGTGTTCCCCTAAATGGAGAGCTCTTGGAGGAAGTTGTGTTTTAAATATCTGGGCTCTCGTGTGGAGATAACTGAACTAGTCGAACTACTGAAGTGAAGGCACGAGTGAAAGAGGGGTGTAAAGTGTTTGGTGCACTGAAGATTGTAACGAGCTGTAGGACGTTGGGAATGGAAGCAAAGAGAGGGCTGTATGAGGGTGTTGTTGTCCCAACTGAGACTTGGGGGGTGCGAGCAGAGGAGAGAAGAAGGTTGAATGTTTTCGAGATGAAATGTTTGAGGAGCATGGCTGAAGTAACGCTGCTAGACCGGACCACCAACGACGTGGTTCGAATCATAACAGGGACTGTGAAGAAGTTGGAGAACAGAGTGGATTCACGTGTTCTGAGATGGTCCAAGCAACATGAAGAGGATGGATGAAGGGAGATAGGTTAAAAGGGTGATTAATGAGGAGGCAAGTGGTCGCAGGCCTAGAGGTAGACCGAAGTTTGGGTGGGTGGATTGTGTGAAGCAGGCGTTGGGGAGGAGAGACATGAATGTGGAAGAAGCGAGAGAGCGTGCAATGAACAGGCGTGAGTGGAGAATGGTTGTGAATGGTTGATTTTGACGCTGCTCTGATGTGTTTTCCCGCCCTTGACATCCCGTTGTCGGGATGGTCGTGGGTGGGGTTGTCGGGATGGTCGTGGGTGGGGGGGGGGGCGGCCATTATGACGCGGCGGGGGTAAACCAGTGAAACTGTCGGGCCTCACTGCTAACAACGGATCCTTGGACTTCACTCGTGACCCGGAGTGTATGCTGCGGAGTTACCGGCCGGACCCTTTAGCACAAAAAGGCTAAGTTGTGTGAGTGTGAGCGTATGAGGGTGTGAGGTGCACCATGCCGTCGGCCACCCCCCTTTCTGGGGGATGCGGCCTAGTGTCTATCTGTATATCTCATCAGCTCCAAACTGAAAGAGAAATCTCGAATGGAACATATACGGGGAGCTATTAATGGTGCCGTAAACTGACACGTAAAGAGGAAATGTGTAGCGATTTGAGAGCGGTGTCGAGTGGAGGGGGTCTCGAGATAGCATCTGACCCTGAGACAGTGATTGATAAAATAATACCACCGCTACGCTAGCGAGGCAGAGGTACCGTGGTACTGCCACTTGACTGCTGCCTACACTGCCTACGATGACAGTGTGCTACTGTAGTAAAAATATCCGAATGGTTCACCCACTCCAAGTTCGGTTCTACGTGCTTGAAAGAGCTACAGCTTGAGTCTACAGCTCCTTTTATGACACACTGAAACCCAAATACGGTGACAACGTCTCGCTCATCTACTCGGTCAGACTCGTTGCTGCTCCAGTTCAAATGTGTGGCCGACATTGATACAGAAATGCGGCAAGCTCCTCTGGCTGATAACATGGACGGCTCCAACTACCCCAAAATCATCTCTTGTACAATTATTCAAAGAAAGGTCAGCTGGGGCTACTGAGGAGCAGAACAGCCAACGACTACTCGAGTGAAATCATTTGATGCAAATAAGTGTTACAGTATGTTCCTCGAGTCCGACGTCACAAAATCAGCTGTTAAGGGTGTCAATTACCAAACCCAAGCCAGAATCAGACATGATCAATACAGAGACATAACTAGAAAACACACACTTTGAGACCATACACAGCGTTCGCGCACAAGCATGCCGGCTTCAAACTGCACGCACTATCAAAAATGCCTCAGTAAGTTTGAAAATAAGCGCTGCTATGTTGACGCGTGCACAACTCTAGCTTATGGACATCCAGTCATCCCCAAAAATCCATTGAAATTGAACCTACCGTCACTTGAAGGAGAAACTATTTGTCGTGGATGATGATACTAATGTAAACGTGGATTCAACTTGGAAGAGACATAAGCTGGGTGAGGCCGTCTTTGGTGAGTACACATCCACGTCTTCAGGTTTTATTCTCTTAATATTCCTCATATGTAAATGTTATTAATATGATGGAAATAGATTGATGTAAATGTTCCTAATATCTAAATGTTCCTCTGTGAGCATGTAAAATAAAGGATTATAAACGTGAACATGTATGTTTCATTGTCCACAGTCATCCGGATTGAAAATACGTGAGCGTAAACCCCTGCAACCGCTCTTAATATGATGAAAACAGGTTGATATAACTGTTCCTAATATGTAAATGTTCCTTTGTAACGATGTAAAATAAATAATTATAAACTTGAACATATATGTTTCCTTGTCCTCAGTCCTACGGATTGGAAATACTTGAACGTAAAATTGCAGCGCATTCGATTTAAATAATGAATAATGATGTGTATACTGACGTTTCTTTGAGAATATATACATACATACAATTGGAAAAGTGGATGGATTTAATCCAATACTATAGCTTTTGCTCTATATTAACAAAAAACTTGCACTGCATTCTTTCATAAAGAACATGTAGTCAAACCTAAGTATGTTAACGATCGAGCAATGGAAGCACGTTCAAATTACAACGGTATCTACGTCATTGAATAATACCCTAAATAAGTTAATGTTCGAGCAGTAAATACCCATTGAAATAACGGCGGTGCCTGTGACACTGAATGATACGAAAAAAATGCTACAATACCATTTACTATATAAAAATAATTATTTCCTACACATGCAACCAGCCTGCTATGTACCAGGCTAACATTTCTTACAAATAGGCCAAGTAAATAAACTAACGTTAATTCATACAATAACACTTACACTTTACTTCACCAATTTGCAAATCCTATCACAACGCTATAAGTGTCACTAAAAACCCTAAATATGTTATAGAAAGAATAAATCCCTACACATACAGTCACCTTCCTATGTGCCAGGCCAACATTTCTTGCGGATATACCTAAGCAATTAGCTCAAACGTTAATTCATACAACAATAGTTACCTTTACAATGCTTATTTACAAATCCTATCACTACGCTAAAGTGTCCCTATAAACCCCTAAATAAGTTTTGGTCGAGCAAAGACAAGCAATAAATACTCATAGAAATAACAGCTCTGCCTGCGTCACTAAATATAAAGACTTATGAATAATTATATATGTATGCTATTAAAAAATGATTAAATCATACACGTAATCATAAACAATCAACAACGAACACCAGGGCTGTTTCGAAAATAGGATCTCCAGTGCATGTTGGGATGGATGAATGATTATTCAATTTTTAAATCCTTAACTCTTTATTTTAGTATTTTAGTATTTCTTCTTTCTTGGGCTCAATTATTTTTCTCTGCCCTTTTTTCATGGTGCTAAAATTGGCATTGGTTATCATCATATATATCGAGGTTGGTTGAGACCAAGTGACCTATGGTCGGAGGGGTACTCGTAGGACCCGCGGGACTCGGGGGACCCGGGGTTTCGGGATCCCGGGGTACTTGGAAGACCAGGAGGATTTGGGGGTACCCACTTGGATGCTTCTGGGGCCCTTTGGGACACCCATGGGACCCTTTGGGACCCTCTTGAGAAACTGTGGGACCCTCTTCAGTCTCCTCTTAGTCCTGGAACCTCTGCTTCCCCACCCCAACTCTGTAAAACCCATACACAAAGGAATATATAAATCTGGAGTGATTGAGTAGAGAAATTAGTTATTACAGTCCACAGCATTGCTGACGCAGAGGGGTAGAGCTGCGTCGAGACTGGTCGAGGTGCGTCGAAATCAGTCGAAACATGTTGAGACGAGTTGAGTTGGTCGCGACGAGTCGAAGCTGACCGAAATAATTTGAGACAAGCCAAGATGAGCTTAGACGAGGGGACTCGATTGACCCGGGGAGCTCGGGGGACTTCAGTAACCCTCCGGGGCTCATCGGGCTCTTCCCGGACCCAGGACCCCTCTACTCCCCCCACCCTATACTCTTAAACAATATGTGCGATGATAAAAATCTGAGCAGTTTTTAGCCCATGATGAACCTGCCCTTTCTTTCCTCTTCACGTTCCACAATTTTGTCATATAAAATAATGCTAGTATACATCTGCGAGAGCTCCTGTTCGTGATTTTGTAAATAAGCGTTTTTTTCAGTCTGCGCTCGCTCGCGCGTATGCGGACCATATGTAATGTCTGTGGTTGACCTTAGCCGCGTTACAATAAACCTTGTGATGCGTTGCGGTTGGAGTTGATCTGATTCGTGAATCCGTGGACCTTGTAACAATTTCGACGATACTACCTGTGCGCAATGGCGCACGTACATATTACTCTTTGAGGTTCTAAGGGGGGGAGGCGGGTATTCGTCTTGTCTGAGTTTTTATCTTCCTGAATAAATAAATTGTAATGTAACCGAACTAGGCCGTGTAGTTGTAAACATTGTATTGCGCTGCTGTCAAAGCTGACTTTGTAATTGTAGCCGTAAACTTTGAACCAGACTAGACGATGCTGCCTGTACGCACTAGCGTGTGTACATATTACTCTTGAAGTTCTAAATGATTGGAGACGTTGGGTTCAATTTCGTCCATCTTGCTCATATAAATAAAATGTACTGTGATGCGCTGCTGCCGGAGCAGACTTTGTCCGTGTAGCCGTAAACCTCGTACCGGCCTCGACAATTCTACCTGTGCGCACTAGCATGCGTACATATTCCTCTTAAAGTGGTAAATGATTGAAGGCGGGGTTTCGTTTCGTCTGAGTCTTCATCTTATCTGACAAAGGAAAACTACTGTAATTCAACTGGACCGCGCAGCTGTGAACCTGTTGTTGCGTTGCTGTCGGAGCCGACTTTGTCCGTGTAGCCGTGGACCTTGTACCAATTTTGACGATACTATATGTGCGCACTGGCGTGCGAACATATTACTCTTGAAGTTTTAAGTGGTTGGAGGCGGGCATGCGATTCGTTTTGTCTGAGTCTTTATCTCTACTGGATAAATAAAATGTACATTAACTGAACCAGACCGCGTAGCTGTAAACATTGTGTTGCGTTGCTGTCGGAGCTTACTTTGTCAGTGTAACCGTGAACCTTGTATTAATCTCGACGATGCTACCTGTACGCACTAGCGCGCATACATATTACGCCTGAAGTTCTAAATGATTGAAAGCGGAGGCCCGTTTCGTCTAAATGTTATTCTTGTGAGCACCAGCATGCGTCTAACACAACTAAAATGTTCAAAGAGTTCAACTTTGACAACGTTATTTTTCTTGCACACAGAGGTGTGCGAGCCTACTGGAATCCATGATCACTGAGCCCTACGGGGTAGTCTATTATGACTCACGTTGCGGCTCAAGTGGAAATGAGGCCAAAATCAAATCAAATCAAGAACTAATTACTTTCGAAAAACATACCGGACTCAACGAATCGTGGTGACGCCACCACTATTTGAATGCTCTGCGTTCCCAAACGCACTACTCTGCGGAGACGTTGGAGTTGAATTTCTAATATAAACTCGCTCACGAAAGCGTGATCACCTACCAGAATCGACTGATCTTCGCGCCCTACGGGGGAGCGCGCGTCGACTTCACGTTGAGGCTCCTGTGGAAAAAAGAAGCAACTACAACAACAAGTCTTCTAAAATAACATTTCTTTAAATTGGAAGATAATGTAGGTTAAGGACGGGCTACTTCTAATGGTTTGTCATGTGTATGTCGATGCACAGTAGCGAAAAAAATCGTGTATGGTTAGTATGTAACGGAGAAACGAGAAACATTTTACCCACGTGAATGTATTTTTAATGTTGATTTTGTGTTACTGAAGGTATACCTGAACGAAGCTTCTCAACAAGTTCTAGAAATCAAATTTCTAGTAAGTTCAAGTACATCGCGAGAAATCACCATTCAAGATTTCTGTTAATCTTAAATTGTTAACGTTTTTTCCGCTATAGTACAGTAGCGAAAGAAAGTTAGTTTATGGGTAGTCTATAACCGAAAAAAAATATTTAACACTTCCCACTTGGATTTTACCTTTATATAAAAATCTTTTACGGTGGACAATCCTTCTCATTGGATGATAGCAATTACATTTTTCAATGTGTTCAGGTATCGAGCGGAAAATGGTCATTGCAAATTTCACTTAATCTTTATTCATAAACGAATTTTCTTTCGCTACTGTACCTAGGCTAAATTAGAAAATGAGTTAACTCACACTGTATTCTAAGCCCTATAACACCATAAAACAGATAAGATAACACAGAATTAATATTTTTTATAATCCTGAATATCGATTGCACTCTGTAATCTACTGTACTATCAATTCATGTTGTGTTTCAATATTCGCTAGGAGTCTCACTGGCTGGAGATAAGCCTTGAGGACTTGCAGGGACCCTTCCTCGTCACCATCATCGGACTGCTGTTGTCCATCCCCTGCTTCATTGCAGAGCTACTGCTACGTCCTTCTCTCGATAAGGCGCAGCTTACACCAGCAGACCGCAACGACATCTCACCACAGCAAAGGATGACCAGACAAATATTAAACTAGAATTACAAGACTCCAGTGCGCCGGAGTCTATGTCGTTCTGGCACTGAACGAGTTAACTATCAAGACGAGAGCGACGGGTGGCAAATTTCAGAATTGAGATATTTTGCCGTTATTCGTCCGGCTTCTACAAGGAAAGTCTAGACCAACTACGCTGAAGATAAATCTAAATACTGCATCTTCGTAGCACTGGGCGAAGTTCTTTGAGGCTCGAGATATTCCTTTGTTCATTATTCATTGTCTCTGACACGCGTCACATGCTCTTGCAGATGCCGTCTAAAATATGCTTCGACTGCATCAAAGGAATCCTCGCCACCGGTGTAAGCGTTGGCCTTCATAAGCTAACCCGTAGGTCACAGGGAACCCCTTAGCATGCCTCTTCTTGTCATCCCTTAGGTGTTAAGGCTAACACACCCTACGGGCGGGCGTGCGATGACTCGCGTTGGGGCTTCGGTAGAAAAGAAGTCCATATCAAATAAGGCTAACACCCGGGGCTTGTCCTATCTTAATCGACGCATTTCTGAAACGTTAGTTCGTATTTCATATTTGTGAAACATTTAATATGCCCATGCTCTGAATTAGATTGGAAGAGTCGCCTCCACCGGAGCTCTGGCTCAATCCTTAGTGAGCTACTCCGCATGGCACGAAGTTCATGAAATGTCGTAGGTTCGCACTTTAGTATGAGTAGTGTAAAGGACCGCAAAACGCAAATTTTTGGGGGTGCGGTAGAGGACCCCCCCCCCCCTTCTCGGCAAAAAGTTGAATGTGCTCCTGGATACAGGGTATCTAAACTCTTTTTTTTTTATTCGGACAATGTAATGGTTAGGAAGTATGTTATTTCTTAGTGTAACCGACTTAGTCTCTGTATATCTCTGACATTGTACTTGTAGGTTAAGACGATTACTCTTGTGGCACATTACTGTAGGTACATAGAGAACACCCGGGAGTGGGAGAGGATAGGGGAGGAAGATATGGGAGGAGAGTCAGGCGTCTAAGGGTCCCAAAATGCATTTTTTTTATTTGGACAATGTAATGGATAGGAAGTATGTTATTCCTTAGTGTAACCGACTTAGTCTCTGTATATCTCTGACATTGTACTTGTAGGTTAAGACGATTACTCTTGTGGTCAGGTTAATTACTGTAGCTACATAGAGAACACCCAGGAGGGAAAGAGGATAGAGGAAGAGGATAGAGGAGGAGGATAGGGAAGTAGGATAGGGGAGGAGAGTGACCAAGCCAGGCCACAATCTATCGATGTCATTTAGTCTTGGGGTGGATGGATGATTATTCAGTATTCATTTTATAGATCATTAACACTTTATTTTAGTATTTTAGTATTTCTTCTTGCTTGGCCTCTATTATATTTCTCTGCCCTTTTTTCATGGTGATAAATTTTGCATTGGTTATTTTTATTATATGCATCGAGGTTGGTTGAGACAAGGTGACCCAGGAAGAGGAGGTACTCGTGGGATCCGCGGGACTCGGGGACCCGGGGTTTCGGGAACCCGGGGGACTTGGGAGACCAGGTGGATTTGGGGTGGTCCACTTGGATCTTTCTGGGGCCCTTAGGGACACCCTTGAGACCCTTTGAGAGCCTTTTGAGAAACTGTGGGACCCTATAGAGGCCCCTCTGAATCCTGGAACCTCTGCTCCCCCCTCGCAGCGCTGGAAAACCCATTCC